>OVAU01003409.1:0-11135 GCA_900406315.1 Biscutella laevigata subsp. laevigata
GAATCGGAGCGGATCTAACGAATATTTTGCCCAGCCCTAAGTCATTAACTATCAACTTATAACTAATGTTCTAAAGACATGTTCAGATATGGATTAGTACCTGCTTTGCCTGAAGCATTCCCTTTTCCATCAAATCCTCCATGACTGCTAAAAATATACGTTTTCCTCTAAACTGAAGTTGTGCTGTCTATAGCGCATTAGAGAAGAAAAGAGAAATTTCCGGTTTTAATTAGTGTAATGATTATTAGCACTGCTCAAGTTATCGGAATCAAAACCGAACCAAAATAAGAAGTATTGAACCGATCCATAACTGATAAAAAAAATTTTATTGGATGCTAAATTTCATTACCTAAAACTAGAACCGAATAAGAAACTAAATAGGTATCCAAACCTAAACATATATAATTCTAAAAATTGAAATATCAGTTACTTTTATATCCAAATATCTAAAATTAATTTATTAAGATTATTAATTTTTTGGATTTTACAGACTGTGAGTAATTCGATTATGATAGGAACCAAATAATTGAACTTAAGTCCATAGATAATAGATTTTATCGATTCTTCGGAACCTATTTTCAAACGGTTCCTAGATAATTTCAAATTTATTATATCTGAAGAATTGAAATCAAGATTCGAATAGAAAACGAAACGACAAACCTAAGAATTACCTTGTTTTCGCTATCACCGCTAAAAGATGCACCATCACAGTACCGAACTTTTACTTTATTCCAGTTGTAAAAGTCTGCAACATTGATTTCCAACCAAAGAAAGAAAAACTAGTATTAACAAATCCCACCAACTTAACGTTTTCTTTTTTTTTGTTTTCGATGAGAAAAAAACCTGGATTTTCAGAGGCTTTATTGCTTAGTATTCCTCTAAAAGGTAACACTTTCTCCATTAATGTGGAAGATCCATAACCACTGCTTTTACGGCCCTGACAATCTTTTATGCTGTCACACCAAGCACCAGCCTATTATCAAAACTGGCCGAGTCAATTAGGGTAAATTTTTCCAATTGGATGGTAATTTATTGAATCAAACTAATTCCGAACCAAAATTTGTAGAAATCCGAATACATAACAAAAATCTTTATATTAAATTTTCCGAACCAAACCAAAATGCATTTCCACTAAATCTAATAGTTAGTCAAAAATCATTAAAATTAAATTATTTTAGTTAGATATATAGTAAAATATGTTAAATGTATTTTAAACATTTAAAACCGAATCAATATTAAAAAAATTCTAAATGGACAATATTAACTGAACCAAACCAACCAGAATAAGCGATCGCCCAACAATGATTGATACATGTGTTATGATACTTATGCTTGTTAGATCTATTTATCTTTACAAAAAAGACAATCTGATCGGTAAGAACCTGCAACTGAATGATCCAGTTGTTTGCTCCTGTACCATTCCCATAATACAAATGATATCCAGGCACTGACCCATCCAAACACACTGCGATATGCCCAACAAATTTTCCCTTTAGAAATTTGATTATAGACAAAAACGAAATGGAATTAAAGAGAATACAAGTCTTACCAGCTCCTTTAGAAGCAGCGGGTTGGACAAGAGTGAGTCCTACCATCAGAATATTTGCATCAGTACTTGTGCCATTGGAATCGTTGACCAAGCTCATAGCTCCATTTCCAAGAGCGTTTAAGAGAACTAGTGTCGGGAGACTCCATCTCCACAAAAGCAAGTTCATTTCTTCTTTACGAGTGGATGAAAATGAATATGGAGATGTACGCAAAAATGGTCAGTATATAAGAACTCAAATCATCATAAGAGAGAAGAGAGTAGCATTAATTAGCTGTCACAGGAGAGATTATCGGGATACGCATTTTGTCTTTCTACATCTCCATCACGATCTTGCTATATAAATATTATTTTCTCACGGAAAAAAACGTGGAACATAACCTTAAGTCCAATGAATCTTCAAACATTTTGAAAATGAAAATGAGTTTTGGACCGTTAAAGAAAGAATAAACAAAGAAATGGTGGACACAAAATTTCAGATGCTTGCAAGAGTTAAAAAACTACAAGACAAGGATATAATCAAGAAAATCAAGCTTTGTTACGGTGACGTTTAGCAGTAAAGTAAGTAACCGTTACGATTATTCTCATTTCCGAAACCTCTCTTAATCTATACGGCGCCGTCTTATTTGAGGCCTAACAGAAAAGCCCAAACCCAAACTATAGACTCAGCCCAAAGAATATTTATTTTTCTTTTCTCAACCGAAATTATTGGTAGAACGAACGGTGTCGTTTAGCATGGAGTTCTTGAATAATTAAATTGTAAATACAGAAAAAGACAACTTTACCTGAAATTATATGTGTAATAAATAATCGATAAATATGGATATCGTGTAATACGTAACTGGTGTGCGCATCTTGTTCGATAGAAGAAGCCTTGATCAATCCGTTTTGAGTTTCGTTGACCTTTTGGCAGAAGAGAGAGAGAAAGAGGAGAGAGACTGAAAGAGGCATGCTCCTTGCTTTTTTCCACAACTAGAAAAGTCAATTCGTTTCTTTTATAAGCAATAATTCTCAACTGTTACATTCCTGTACACAGAACAACACATGGCTCCACCAACTTCAACTCTCCTCCTCCTCCTCGCCACCGCCTTCTTCTTCTTCTTCTTCTTCTCCGTCTCTGCAGATCCCGACTTGCTCCAAGATCTCTGCGTCGCTGATCTCTCCTCTGGTAATTTCATTTCTCTTATCCTTTTCCTCATAAGCTTTACTTATTCTTTCTTTCTTTCTTTTCAGGAATCAAAATCAATGGCTTCCCTTGCAAAGACGCAGCTTCAGTTACACCACTCGATTTCTTCTCACAAGGATTAGCCAATCCTGGTCTTACCAACAACACTTTCGGATCCTTAGTCACTGGAGCTAACGTTATGACTATCCCAGGACTCAACACACTCGGTGTCTCTCTTTCTCGCATTGACTACGCACCAGGTGGTTTAAATCCACCTCACACTCACCCACGTGCAACTGAGATCGTCTTCGTCCTCGAAGGAACTCTCGACGTTGGCTTTCTCACTACTGCCAATAAACTCATCTCTAAATCTCTCAAGAAAGGCGATGTCTTTGCTTTCCCTAAAGGTCTTGTTCATTTCCAGAAGAACAATGGTGATGTTCCTGCTTCTGTTATTGCAGCTTTCAATAGTTAACTCCCTGGAACTCAATCTCTTGGTGCTACTTTGTTTGCCTCTACTCCTCCTGTTCCTGATAACATCTTGGCTCAAGCGTTTCAGACATCTCCAGGAACTGTTAAACATATCAAATCCAGGTTCCAACCCAAGAAATGATCTCTGGTTTCTCCTTTTGTCTGTTGTAATAAACAAGAACTGATCTCTGTGTGCATTTGAGCTCAATATTTCTCTTGTATCATCTTCTGTATAATCCAAATTTTTCAAAGTTGACTAGAAACAGGTGAAGCTGATGTTTGATCTAATCTAGAAACTTTAAAATATGATATCCTAAAGCAGGTAACCTAATCATCTTGACCAGTAATATAAAATACTCAGCTTCAGAGACTCTTACGTATGGGCCTAATAAAACTGATTAGTTTAATCGATGACATAGAATCTTACACTTCCCCATGTGCTTCTTCATATGGCCAGCAAATTACACTCTTGTAGAACTTAGAAAATTTGTCCACTTCTCCATGAAGTTAAGCTAAAGCCAATTGTTTGAAACCAAGGATTCTTGCAACATAGTCAAGGATCATACATGACCTCTAAACTCTGGCCTTACTCTGCAGCAATTCAACGCATTAAGCAGATCCTCTGTAATCTCTATCATCAAGCTTACACACTCAGAGAGACAAGCAGTCAGTCAGGATCATCAGACTAGAGAGGGTATTCGTTTGAGGACTTTCTATTATCATCATAGACTGCAAATTAGCTCATTTCTCATACATCAGTTTTTTTGAATGATACATCATGAAACCAAAATACTCGAGGAGAGTTAACACAAGATGTAACTGGATGGATATTTCACAGTTGTTGAAACTTGAAAAGAAAAGAAAAAAGCCACGAGGAAAGTTACGAACAAAGAGAACCCATCGACTATTATACCAAGCCATAACCCCATTTCTTTTAGGGACTACTTGTTTGCTGCAGCGAGTTCTGCAGTGATAATGAAACTTGATTTCCCAGCTTCTCTCAAGTACTGAACGTCTCCATTCATCAGCTTCACCAGTTTCCGGCTAACCAGTAAGCTCAATCCTTCTTCTGACACAGCTTCCTCAGTCCCAAACATTTGGTTTAGCAAAATCTCCGGTATCCCAGCTCCGGTATGCGTTATCCTGTTTTCATAAACCCAATATCCTCAATGCACTTTTTAACATCATATTCTGTGTTTTGATTAAGAATACTTTACCTAATCTCTACATAAGCAAGATGCACAGATCTCCCAAGCTGTTCCTTCCTCAGGGAAGAGGTAAGAGCTAGCTGACCTCCGGATGGTGTGAAGTTAACAGACATCAGCATGAAATCTGCCAAGACTTGTTGAAGTCTAATACTGTCCCCATACAAAGTATCAGACATTACTTCTTCTCGCGTATCATTTGTTATTATAACACTCTTTCCGTTACTCTTAATCATTACTTGACTTGTGGAAGCGGTTAACACTTCTTTTAAGGTGAATTCTTTCATTTCCAGATCCAAGCACCTGTCCGCAAACAAATCCCCACATAAGAAACTAGTGGAAAAAAGAGAGCAGAGATTTTTATTCTTGCATACCCTTCAATGATGCTTTCAAGATCCGAATCAAGGATCTTGCTGAGCTGCTTCTGACATAAAGCACTAGTGTGCAAAATCTGTCTCAGCTCTGGTCCTAATTCAGAACCTTCCATCATTTTCCTGGCAAATATGATTCCGGAGAGCGGATTCCTAATCTGTCTTTTTATGTAAGACAAAGCCTTTAGTCTCTTCAATGCTGTCCGTTCAGCTAGACGCTGAACATGGAGCGCTTGTTGCAGCTCATGGCTGGCAAGCTGCAGGAAACAGAAGACGCCTGTCACTGCACCTTCCCTGTCCAGTTTCTTACTCACACACAGCAGACACTCCACATACTTGCCACCTCTTGTAAAGAAAGCAAAGGACACTTTCTCCTGCTCCTGACTGGCCACAGCATTGTTAAGCACAATCCCAAGGTTTACAAAGGCTTCTTGATTCTTTAGACGACAACATGACTTCTGTGTAGCAAAGACTTCTCCTAAAAGCATCTTGTCAATCACTTCCTCTCGCTTCACACCGGTTAACTTTGACATAGCTGGATTCCACTCCGTGCACCACCCAAACTCGTCGGTGCCAAATATGGGCGGAATCAGTGGGTTTGGGTTTTGGATGATCGCCTTGTAATCACCTTCAATCCGAGTAAACTTGTCCATCACAGTCTTCTGGCCAGTAAGATCATGGGCTACAAAACAAACACCAACCACGTTTTCATGGAGATCTCTACTTGCACATGCGTTTACAACTAAACTTATTGGCCCAGTATCAGCCCTTGACAGATGTGTCTTGATCTCAAATTGGACATTCTGCTCCTCGGTTCCTGCATAAATATGGAAGCAAAGGTTATAGACTCTACTTCAGCTTTTTAGGTGCGAAGTTTCTTCGATGCTCAAATTGAAATTAAACAGTGTCATCTAATAGAAAGATACTTAGCAAAGCTCAGAATAAGTTAGGAAGAGAGTTACCTTCTAATGCATTCTCTAACATCCTTTTAACGATTTCCACTGAAGTATCTTCAACAAGTGTGAGAAGATGATTCCCGATTGCTTCATCAACCGGAAGACCAGTCAGTTCAGCAATCTTTGTGTTCCAACCATTAACCAATCCATCAGAATCAACCGCCAATATTGGCACCGTAGCAGTCTCAATTAAACGAACCATCTCACTGGTCACAGCTTCTAGTTCTTGTAAGCCATCAAGTTTTAGATCATTTAGCTTGGAGTGAATGATCTTCGTATTCACATCAGTAGTTTCACCATCCTTGAAAGCATTCCTCAATATAAGCTGCAAGGAGTGTATGGCATCCATCTCATAGTCCTTCCAAGGTAAACTCCTTGTCTTGACTACTTCAAGGAACGCCTTGAACGATGACCTTGGGTGCATTCTCCTTGCATCATCTCTGTCATCTGGATCATGCTTTGCACCTCCCCATCTCACTTCACCAGCAGTATGAGAACGGAACCAAAAAATCATGTCTTTGGATGATATCCTCACAGCCGCCATTCCACATACCGAATCCCCAAGAGCTAGAGCTCTAGGAAACCCAGCGTCATGCAAGCTATCAGTGCTCAAACCCGTTGAATCTGTGTGGTATTCACACAACCACGAAGCTATCTCCTGTAGATGAAACTCGCTTGGAGTTGTTCCCAGTTTCCATATCTTGTCTTTATACAAGAGAGCTGCTCCATCACATTTCACAAGGTCCATTATGTTGGGGCTCTGAGTCACAATACCCAGTGGAGCATCACGCATCAGCATATCGCACAAGAGTGTTTGTGTGCGCAAAATGTTCTTCTCCACAATTTGATTCTCCAGTTCCACCTCCTTATTGACGTGTATAGCAAACACTTGAGCTAGAAATTCACAAGCATACCTGAGAGGAAATGGAACAAACCTCGGAGTCGTGTTATGACAAACCACTAAACCCCAGAGTCTCTTTCTCTTTTGAGGCTGTGTCGTAGAATCAGGAGCGTCCCCTTCTCCATCTTCCTCGTTAACTACAACCGCCATAACAAGAGACGCAATTGAATCCATGTTGGCCATGTACTGCGCGTGGCAGCTGTGTGGTGCCCTAAGGGTGGAGCCACACAAGGTAAGATCAAAGGAAAGCTTTTCGTCTTGAAGCACCCTAACATGTTTTGCATTGCAATCAACGATCATCCGAACCTTGTTCTTCATAAACAGAAAACGAGATGCTTGAGGGATGTCCGTGGCTGGATAATGCAGTCCAACATAAGGCTCCAGTCCGGGTTTTGTAACCTCAGAGACAACCTCACCATGATCATCTTCATGAAACTTATAAGCCATCACCCTGTCATAGCCCGTGAGTTCAAAAACCTCCTGAACCATTGTATCACAAAGCCTTTCCATGCTCCCACTGGGCAAAGATTGCAACCTAGTAATTGCTTTGGCAGCAAGCTTGTATGATTGTAAAGCACCAGCAGCCGTCATGGGAACTTCGTACGGCTTAACGGGTTCAAA
The DNA here is from genome assembly GCA_900406315.1 of Biscutella laevigata subsp. laevigata. Lineage (NCBI taxonomy): Eukaryota > Viridiplantae > Streptophyta > Magnoliopsida > Brassicales > Brassicaceae > Biscutella > Biscutella laevigata. The sequence goes on from OVAU01003409.1 coordinate 7,237, forward strand.
GTCGACTATAATGCTCCCTGTAACCCTATGGATGATCGCATAGAAGGGCTTTGCAGAAGTCTTGCAGTGCACCAGAATCGGGTTTAACAAAGAGACATCTCCAAATCCAAGGGCTTTATGCAATGCAGAGGCGCTCGGAGCAGTGAAGAGACTCCTTATATCCGTTCCAATGCCTAAAACAGGGTGTTCGCCAACACTAGGAACTGCATGACTGGCCATTGTCAACAGCTCAGGAGCATTCTCGCTGTATGCAATCACTTTGAAGGTCTTCTCATCCAAGGCAAGCAAACAACCAAAGGGCTGAATCAGCTTTCCCTTCTGTATGTGATGAAGATAAGTCGTAGTTACCTTGTCAGACTTCGGTGGCTGGTTCTCCAAAACAGGGCCAGTGACACGCACTGAGGTTGAGTAATCAAAGGAACTGCCCGACTCCTCAAAATCAGCATGGAGCTTTGCATCTACAGTGGTCTGCGCAATGATTCTAGCACTGTGTCTTGATCGCCTCGAGCCTTCAGAGGACTGACTCACCCTAGAGGCAGACATTTTTTTCCTGATACCAAAGAAAAGATAACTAGAATGAAACACACCACTCTAAAAAAAGTGGGACAACATTCATACTGTAATCATATGAGCACAAGAACATTCATCACTCGTCATATCAAGCAGATGCATAAGCAAAAACTTAAAACACTAAGAACCAATTTCAAAGACTAAATTGGCGGTAGAGCTTAAGTCCCTTTCACAGCATTAAGAGGCATAAACTTCTTGTATCATATTCAAAGCAACTGCACAACCTTAACATGTGTGTAAAAACATAGCAAAGGAGCAGATTCTATGAACGCTACCTTTCTAAGTCCTTCTACAATCCAAAATCACCAAGATCTCGACAATAAACATGTAGCACAAATGGTAATTAATACTTGAAAAGGAGCAGTAAAGTCCCACAACGAAAGCAATCGTAAGCGTTGTAAGGATGAGACTGATTATAACAACACACGTAAAGTCAGATCAAAAGAGACTAGCCAAATAATTAAAAAGTCTCAAAACGCAACCCAGAAAAGAGCTTACGCAGTAAGAAGAGTGAGTCAAGTAGCTGCTAAACACTAAGCAGTAAATAATCAAAGCGAGCTTGAATACATATATATAGAGAAATGATTAAAGGAAGAAACTTGGGGAAAAGGAAAGTAGCTAACCTTTAAAGAAGAAGTTCAAAGAAGCATGATCGGATCTTGTCTAGTCACAGTCTTCAGAGGCTATTTTCTCTTTAAATCTCAACCTCGAAAAACGCCTCTTATGATGCGTCTCTCTACTCTCTATTATTTGTGCTCCCTAACACAGACGACGACGATGAATGGGACCACCAAAATACGTAAGCCCATGTATCGGAGTATGGGCAAACAATTTGATAATATTATATTCGAATATAATAAAGAAAAAATTCTACTCTTGGAAAAAAGACAAACTTCACACGCAAATCCAGAACAAAGTCGGCTTCTCCAGTAACAATTCCTTGCTCAAAAACAGAACTATGAGCTAAGAATTGATATCTAAAAAAGCAGAGAGTAAAAACTCTGTTATGAGGAATTTTATGGTATAAAAAGAAGATAAAGTAAAGTGGAGGAAGAACAAATTGAGAGTGATCTAAATCTGATAGAAGAGAATCGTTCCAAAAGGATAAGATAAAAAAAGTTAAAATTAATAATAAAAAAACAAAAGATAAAGAGGAAGGTGGGTAGAGTTAAATGAAGGCAATATCCAGAAGTGGAAACTGGTGTTTTGAGGAAGACGACGGTGAGAGCACCTCCATCAGGAGTTCTCGATGGTTTCTTAAAATAATTTTTATTATTTTAAAGCCCAAATTTAAATAAGAAATCAAATTAAACTTAAGATGCGGTTCTCAAACAAGGCATTTTAGATACGGTTCTGAACAGATGATGTGTCAAAATTCTATTGAAAAGAAGAAAAACATGCGAAAAAATGAGAGACATGGCGAGAGACAGTCATGGTTTCCATTACGATCCTCCAGCAATCTGTTAGCTAGCCATGGTGGATCTCCATACACTTCTGATCTGATCTATAGAAAGGGAGAAAAACTTCCTCTATTTCCTCGGTATTGATCCAAGAAACGAAAAAAAAATCTCAGAAAGATGCTCCAGCGATTTGAGGCGAGTTTGTCAATGTTCAGGTTTGATTTCCTCCAACCTAATTTGTATCTTTTTCTCTGGAATTAGGGTTTAGGAGACTAATTTCTCGATCGCTTATCTTGTTAGATGGTGTTTTCTCTTTGAATCGTGTGACTCCTGATTCAATCGTTATTTCATCAATTTGGAAACTCAGGGTTTCATTCATTATACGATATAAATACAAGTTAATGCTCTTGATTTAGAGATTCAAGATTGATTGCTACAATATGAATTTTATGATCTGCTCTCCTTATTTGATTTAACCAGCTTGTGTGTTTAGTCTTGATCTTTTGAATTTTGACTTTATTGGTAGAATGCTCTTCTTGAGCTTGCTAGAGTATTGAAGGCTATAGAGCAAGTGGTTGCCGGCAAGCTATACCGTCTTACTCTTGAAGTAATTGAAGCTTGGCTTGAAACCAGGTAGGTAATCAACAGAGAGGTTAACATCATCACACTGTGTCAATGAATCTTGTAGTCTAATATTGATCGTAGCTAGCTTTTTATGTTTTCTTGACCTCTTTGTTATGTTCAAGTTAGATATCAATGGATTTGACTGGAGATTGGTATCAACAAATGACCCTAAAGTCCAAGAAGCAGCAAAACATGCCATGAAATCGAACTGGAGAAGTTAATGATGAAGTATCAAGATGAAGAAATTACACACAGAAGCAGCAAGATGAAGAAAACGACGATCGTCTCCACCTAGTATCATAACAAAGCTAAAACGGAAAAACCAACAACACGAGATCAAAGAAGGAAGAAGGTGAAGAAATGTTTCGGAACTGAACGATTGCAATAATGAACTTCCGACAGGGTAAGATGAGCATTCACTATGACTTGAGTTATGAACTTCCGATGAGTGATCATATTTAAGATTGACATCATTTGCTATTTTCCAGGTTTTTCCCATTTGGAGTAGATGGAATGTTTGCTGGTGCAGCTACAGTCTTCTTTGCATTCATTGCAAGTACTGATCCAGACTGTTATTTTGTATTTGAGAGTTGGTGATGGTGCACGTGAGTGTTGGTACACTTCTAGCATTTACAATGGTGGCAGTATAAGTGTTGATACTCAGATATGTTCCTCCAGATGAGCAACCTCTTACGTCATTTACAAGAGGAAGAACATTTCATTCTTCTTCTGCAGAATGTTTTATTCATAATTTTCTTAAGAACTTCAAATAAGGAACCACCAATGGACAAAGGTTTTGAAAATTAATTGTAAGGAGTTCTTAATTTCTTGGGATTGTGAATCTATTAATATTAAATTCTTAAGAAACTTTGGTTAAGAACCCACTAATGTAGATGGTCTGAGAGTCTTATGGGATTGTATTTGTCTCTCTCGGACTAGATTAAGAAACCATGACTTTCTGCATTTTTTTTGTTTTGTTTTATTGAAAAGTAACTTGAGTTAACTCCTCACAAAATTTCTTTCTTCGATCTCTGTAGCACAGGATTTTTGTTTTAATTTTGTAAATCATTAAAAAAAATATTTCTTAAAACTGAAAACACCAATATTTTTTATTTAATTTAACAAATTTTATAAAAATATTTCAAAAATCGAAAAACCGTTTTAAAATATTTTCACAAAAATCATCAAAATACGATTAAAAACGATTTGAAAATATTTTTTTTCGAAGTTTGAAGGGTATAGAAGTTAAATATTAGCTTATGGATTCACTAATCCATAGAGGGGGGTGTAGGGTTTAGTTTTGAA
>OVAU01003410.1:0-10518 GCA_900406315.1 Biscutella laevigata subsp. laevigata
TCAATTTCATGAAAACTGGATAATTTGTCCATTTCTATCGATAATGCTGCTAGTTTTCTATTGGGCCAGCCAAATTTGTTAAATCTTTGTTTTTATTTCGTCCAGATTCACACGCTCAACCTTAACGCGTGTATCTCAACGAGGCCCACGAAGGCCAAATCTAAACACCGTTCGATGTCTGAACGTATACTACTGTCCGGACGTTAAAATTCTGCATAAAACAAAAGTCGTTAACCCCTTAAACCAATAGATAGCTGAAGCGCAAAGAGAGTAATTAAATGTTAATACGACAAGTGTCGCAAAACTAATCGAAGAGAGAATAAATTAAGATTCAGATGACACATCTAGTTCTATGGCAACTGCGTTACAGTCTCACGGAGTAACATTACTTTTGGGACAATCTAAAGAATGACGTGGCTTGATTATGGACCAATAAGAGAAGATTTAAGCTGATTCCTTCGTGATTACGGTGAAGTCACACGCACCTGATTGTATCTACTCTCCGTTCCAACCCGTTTATTTCTCTCTCTTCCGAGAAAGGGAAAGCTTCATTTCTCTCTCTAAGAGCCATTTTTGGTTGGGGGTTTATGCACTTTTTGCCATATCTGCTTCTGCAAGATCACCAAGACGTTTACATGCATACATATATGTGTGTTATGTTGATGCATGCGTAGCTCTGTGTGGAGGATTTGCTATCTGGGGTCTCTGGTGTTTCAGTTTCTTTTTAACGGTTTTCCTCAATGACCAGAATTGGGGTCGAATCGAAAACCTTACTGAAGTTCGTTTGTGATGACTCTTAACATTAGTGATGGCTGGATTTCGATTTCTCTTTTTCTTCTTCTCGGTCGCTGTTGCTGTTTTTGCCGTGAACCCTAGTTTAAGCTATCGATTTACCATTGTAGAACCGAATTCGGGTTTTGATTCGGACTTGCTTCCGGATTCAGAGCAGCTACTTTACCACCAGGATTACTCTCCGCCGGCTCCACCACCGCCACCTCCGCATGGACCGTCTGTATCCTGCAGCGAGGATCTCGGCGGCGTTGGATTTTTGGATACTACTTGTAAGATTGTCGCCGATTTAAATCTTACGCGCGATGTGTATATAGCTGGGAAGGGTAATTTTATCATCCTTCCAGGTGTTAAGTTTCACTGCCCGATCCCTGGATGCTCAATAGCTATTAATGTCTCTGGAAACTTCTCTCTGGGCTCGGAATCTACAATTGTCACCGGGACCTTGGAGCTTTCAGCTGGTAACGCTAGCTTTGCCGACGGTTCGGTAGTGAACACGACTGGTTTAGCTGGGGACCCTCCGCCACAGACCAGCGGTACGCCGCAGGGTATTGAGGGTGCTGGTGGTGGACATGGTGGTAGAGGCGCTGGCTGTTTGACCGACACTAGGAAGCTTCCTGAAGATGTGTGGGGAGGTGATGCATACGCGTGGTCAACTCTGCAAAAGCCATGGAGCTACGGTAGTAAAGGAGGGTCAACGAGTCGAGAGATTGATTACGGGGGACTTGGTGGAGGGAGAGTAAAAATGGATGTTCTGCAGTTGCTCGATGTTAACGGAAGCATTTTGGCAGACGGAGGTTATGGAGGAGCCAAAGGTGGTGGTGGCGCTGGTGGCAGCATTTTCATCAAGGCACATAAGATGTAATGACCTTTCGTTTCTATGCTTTCTCTCTTTAGCTGTTGATTTGGTTTCCACAAATTTTAGGTTTTCTAGTCAGCAGAGTAGGCTAGAATTCTAGATCATAATCTTACCTGTATTGAAATTTGAGTTTTGAGGAAATGAACAGAGTTTTCACTCTCCTTTCACTATTAAGTATGCTAGAACTGTGTTTATGCGTTTTTGTTATCACTTGGAAATATGTGATGACGAATTCATCTTATTAATGACTTGTGTATTTATAAATATTTTAGATCTTGCTCATAACTCTCGAAAATTTGTTGTATGTTACACATTTCCTTTGCTTATTTAAAAGGTTGGTTGTGAGCCTTTTATCTTCTCAGATTCTTAGTAAATTGATCTCAGCTTGCATCCTCTGCTATTTGAAGCGCAGGACTGGAATTGGACAGATAAGTGCATGCGGTGGGAGTGGTTATGGTGGTGGAGGTGGTGGAAGAGTATCTGTCGATATTTTCAGCAGGCATGATGACCCGAAGATCTTTGTGCATGGTTAGATTCTCTTCCTTAGGAGGCCAACGTTTCTTCTGGCAATCAAAATAATATCCACACCTCCAGAACATTTTAACGGTTGCAGAATTTGTAGGGTCTTTTAAACGCATGAACCAGTTAGTTGTATGTTATAGTTCCATTCCTCAGTTGATTAGTCATCACAGGAAAATTCTTCATCCTGATCTTTATTTGGTTTTTTTGTTTACATTAGCACATTACGAATCTCTTTTATAGATTTTATTTCGAGCTAGAATATCCGGTACCTTATTGCTTAACATCTTCAATCATGTGAACTAATGTCGTTCTCCTACATATAGGTGGATACAGTATCGGATGTCCAGATAACTCAGGTGCTGCTGGGACGCTATACGATGCTGTTCCTCGTAGCCTTTTCGTTAGCAACTACAATCTAACGACAGATACTTACACGCTTCTCTTAGAATTTCCCTTCCAGCCTCTTTGGACCAATGTTTATATTCAGGATAGAGCGCGGGCAACTTGTCCTCTGCTATGGAGTCGTGTCCAGGTATTTAGACAATAAATTTCCAGTACATTGGATTGTAACCTCACTCTTTTATGACCTTTAGCAGTATTATGTTAGCACTATTTGGAGCGTATACTCGTATATACAACAATATAGTTTTTTTTCTGCAACTCTAGTGCCTTTTTTGCGGCTTCTTTATATGCTTTGTTTAGGTATTAAGCATTTTATTCAAGATGAGTCCTCAAACAAAATTCAATATGTAGGTTCAAGGACAAATTAGTTTGTTGTGCGGTGGTGTATTGAGCTTCGGATTAGCTCACTATGGTACATCAGTATTTGAGTTGTTGGCTGAAGAACTCTTGATGAGCGATTCTACTATTAAGGTGAGTCTTATCCTGGTTCTCCCACCTTCTCCACCTTATTCGCCAAACATGAATATTTCTTTGTGTTGCTACTATCTGCTCCATTCTTGGTTTACACGGCCCTTCTTCATACTTCGTATTTTATTTTGTACTCATGTAAGTCATGTTCATCTTGCTTTATGTTTATTGGTAACATACCAGGTTTATGGGGCATTACGCATGACTGTTAAGATGTTCTTGATGTGGAATTCCGAATTGCATATAGATGGAGGGGTAGGAGATACAACTGTTTCAACTTCCAAACTTGAGGCTAGCAATTTATTCGTTCTCAGGGTAATTACAAATTCATGTCATTGTTTTTCTCCTTGAAGTAATTTGTGACATACCATTATATCTAATCTGCTTGTATGACCTCTTAATCCGAATATAGGGATCATCCGTCGTTCAGTCAAATGCAAATCTTGAAGTCTATGGACAAGGTTTCTTGAATCTAACTGGACCAGGGGATTCGATTCAAGCACAACGGCTTGTTTTGTCACTGTTTTACCGGATAAATGTAAGGGCGTTTCTTGTGTTTATTTTGGTTCAAATCCTGCATTAGATGGCATTTTTTATTGTGTGCAGAATAACATAGAAGTGGTGCTATAGTTCTGAAAATGTGGTGAGTATAGGCATGATATGACGATTGGTCTCCTTTAAAGGCCACATTGGCTCCTAAATAACAGATATAGAAAGTTACTTGATATTGCCATCTAGGAGATAATGAACTTTTTTCCCTGGCAATTGAAGGTTGGGCCTGGATCTATTTTGCGTGCTCCTCTTCAGAATGCATCTCGAAATGCTGTGTAAGATTAAAAGAACATGTTATATTTATTCTTAGTTTTATTCCATTATTCTCTTGCTATAAAATAGCTAACAATAATTGAACTCATCCTTTGCAGTACCCCAAAACTCTATTGCGAACGGCAAGATTGCCCCTATGAACTACTGAATCCACCAGAGGATTGCAGTGTCAATGCATCTCTGTCTTTTACTCTACAGGTATAACTACCAGACTTAAAACTAGCATGCTCTAGCATGAACTTTCTGGTAATTTTTTCTTTCTTTCCAGATATGTCGTGTGGAGGATATTCTCGTTGAAGGTTTCATCAAAGGATCAGTAGTTCATTTCCACCGAGCAAAAACAGTCTCCCTTGAACCCTCTGGAGAGATTAGTGCCAGTGGAATGGGTAACAATAGTTATTTTCTTTTTGGATTTTGTTTTGATTGCACACCGTACTTCTACATATCGTATGAACATGTCCTTGGCTTATTCCCCCAATATAATATTTAAGGTGCTACCCATTCTCCATATAGGGAGAAAGAAGACATGATCCTATATTTTTAATGTGTTTTCTTAGCGACATACATGAGCAATTGTTTTCATGTATTCTACAGGTTGTAGAGGTGGTGTAGGTGAAGGTAAAATGCTTGAAAATGGCAGTGGCAGTGGTGCTGGGCATGGAGGTAGAGGGGGCCGTGTATGTTACAATAACAGCTGTGTTGAAGGTGGAATTACGTATGGAAATGCAGATCTCCCTTGTGAACTTGGCAGTGGAAGTGGTGATTATAGCCCGGGTTATTCATCTGCTGGTGGTGGTATTGTAGGTACGAAGTCGAAGAACTTAATGCAGATTGTATGATGGAAACTATATATGTATTAAGTTTATGATTCATGGCCCGTTAACATTCTAGAAGCTTGTTATCATTTAGGCCATACACTGTCATGAATGCATATGGTTACCATGAAAGCTTATTGCTTTCAAGTTTATACCTTTTAATATGTTCTTTCTTTTCTTTTGAATCTGGTTAGTGATTGGTTCAAGGGAGCAGCCTCTATCTGGTTTATCACTTGAAGGCTCAATTAGGGTTGATGGAGAAAGCGCCAAACGTTTGAGTAGAGATGAAAACGGTTCTATTGTAGCACCTGGTGGTGGTTCTGGTGGAACAGTCCTTTTGTTCTTGCGTTATCTTGTTTTAGGAGAGTCTTCTCTTCTCTCAAGTGGTGGTGGGTCTGGCAGTCCTGCTGGTGGTGGTGGTGGTGGTGGTGGAGGTGGGAGGATTCATTTTCATTGGTCAAACATTCCCACTGGGGACATATACCAGCCTATTGCTAGCGTAAAAGGAATAATCCATGCACGGTATGTCCTCTAAATATCTGTGCATTTACCATGACCATTAGCTTTATTGTATGATTTCATTTCCAGCCTTTCCCAATAATACAATGTCCCTTTTCTAATTGTAGTGGTGGAGCGGCAGTAGATGGTGGGTTTTATGGCACAAATGGCACAGTAACTGGGACGGCTTGTCCAAAGGGACTCCACGGTATATTTTGCAAGGTAGGAAAACTCGGTCAACATTTTCCTCCCATATCACGGGGGTGAAATTTTCTATTCTTTTTGTCGCCTTGTCACGATTGTTGTTGTAGTTCTTGAAGCTCGTTGTATTTCCAATTCTATTATTTTCTTCAGGAATGCCCATCTGGTACATTCAAGAATGTTACTGGATCTGACTCGTCTCTTTGCCGTCCTTGTCCCGTTGATGAGCTTCCAACTCGTGCTGTCTATGTCTCAGTTCGAGGTATAATATAGCATTCACTTATATCTTGAACTCTTATCTACCATGTATGTGCGCTATAAGTTCTCTCAATTTTCCGTGATAAGTTTTGTTTTCCTTTCAACTAGCAAGCCCAGATTTATTTATATTCATTTTCCCACGATCGTTACAAACTGTATACATTTTTGTAACTTCGTGTTATAAAAGATCGGTTTATAGATCGGTTTATTTAAGTTGGCATAATCGTGTTTTCTTACTTACCTGTAAATTGATGCTGGAAATGTTCATGTCTCGACTACAAACCTGAGGATTTTCTGTGCTTAAAACAGGCGGTGTTTCTGACACACCATGCCCATATCGATGCATATCTGAAAGGTATCACATGCCTCATTGTTACACCGCGCTGGAGGAGCTGATTTATACATTTGGTGGGCCTTGGTTGTTTGGTCTTCTTCTGATGGGTCTCCTCATCCTCTTAGCACTTGTACTTAGTGTTGCACGAATGAAATTTGTTGGAGTTGATGATTTACCTGGCCCAGCTCCCACACGGCATGGCTCTCAGATAGACCATTCCTTCCCTTTCCTTGAGTCACTGAATGAGGTTGGATGATTTTCTTCATCTTGAAACATTAGGTCTGGAAACTGTTTGTTTGTCTTATGTTCTCCGTTGATCTATATAGCATATGAAAAAATGATTTATGTATTTGCCGATTTGTCACTCCAGATGCAAGAATTGTTTGGCTAGCAGATATGATTGAGCGAATTAACCCATCAACACTCCTTTAATTACAATGTTGTGTCGTTTATAACGTTTTCTCTTGGCCAGGTGCTGGAAACAAATAGAGCAGAGCAATCTCAGAGTCATGTGCATAGAATGTATTTTATGGGTCCTAATACATTCGGTGAACCATGGCATCTTTCGCATATACCCCCGGAGGAGATAAAAGAGATAGTGTTAGTTGTTTCTGATGTTTTTGTCTATAGTTAATTATCTGACTTGGCTCTAAGATATTTTTATATTGGTTTCTATATGGGTTTTGGGTTCCGTAGATATGAGGCTCCATTTATCACATTTGTCGACGACATCAACTCTATAGCTGCATATCAATGGTGGGAAGGTGCAGTATATTGTATTCTTTCAGTTGTTGCATATCCGCTTGCATGGTCATGGCAGCAATGGCGGCGGAAGTTGAAGTTGCAAAGACTACGTGAGTTTGTACGTTCAGAATATGATCATTCCTGTTTACGCTCTTGTCGCTCCCGAGCTTTGTATGAGGGTCTGAAGGTGATTTCTTGGTGATTTCTTTGATCTAATAATTGCTCAACTAGACTACTGGTTTTGTTTTAAGCTTCAGAATATGTTTTTTTTCTAAATATAGGTCGCCGCCACCTCCGATTTGATGCTTGCGTATCTGGATTTCTTCCTTGGTGGTGATGAAAAAAGGACAGACCTTCCACCTCGGCTCCACCAAAGGTTTCCAATGCCCATATTGTTTGGTGGAGATGGCAGTTACATGGCTCCTTTCTCACTTCAAAATGACAACATTCTAACCAGTCTGATGAGTCAGGTTGGTTCCTTAGTTAACGAGAAGCAGTTTCAGCAGCCATGTTAAAGTTTGTATTGATTCTCTATCATTGTTATAATTTCACAGCTCGTTCCGCCCACTACTTGGTACAGACTGGTGGCAGGTGTAAATGCTCAATTACGCCTTGTTCGCCTTGGGCGTCTGAGATCAACATTTCCTTCTGTTCTGAGATGGTTAGAAACTCATGCTAATCCCGCCCTAGAAACACATGGCATACGGGTTGATCTGGCCTGGTTCCAGACTACAGCTTGCGGTTACTGCCAATTTGGTCTCTTGGTTCATGCTTATGAGGATTGTGAACCAGCATCACCTCATTGTGTCGGTGAGATAGCATGGTCTGAAATCCGGCCACGGTAAACGAATGAAAAATTGCTTCCTTTCTGCATTTCTTTTGTTCACAGGGTATATTCTAGTGACAACAGTAAGAAAACCATTTTTTCTTATGGATAAAATATGAACCGAGCAATATAGATAAATAAAAATGAAATGTATCCCCTCTGTTGATCACTTTAGAAATTAAACTTTATGGTGATGTCACGCATTAGCATGTTTTCGTTGTTCACTTCGTTTTTGGTTATGTTGAGTTTTGATGTCTTGTTCCTGTAATTTCTAGTTACGGCGTGGGTGCACATAAAGAAAATTATCCGTCACATTTGAGAGATGATGGTATGCTATTCAACCAATCCCACCCAAACACCGAGGATTATACAACGCGCAGAAAGAACTATGGAGGGATAGTCGACCTTGACAGCTTACCGAGTCTGAAAGAGAAGAGAGATATGTTTTTCCTTCTCTCTTTCTTAGTTCACAACACTAAACCTGTGGGTCACCAGGTACCACTCTTATCAAAATCCCTATGCTATTAATGTCTTCTTATATGTTTTGCTGTCCAACTTTTCAAGAATTTTAATGTCTCTTTCCTCTGTTATATTTTGTGATATTTGCAGGATATGGTTGGATTAGTTATCTCGATGTTACTGCTAGGAGATTTTAGTCTAGTCTTGCTCACACTGCTCCAGCTGTATTCGATTTCTATGCTGGATGTACTTTTGTCTTTGTTTATATTACCTCTTGGCTTGCTTCTGCCATTCCCCGCTGGGATCAATGCCTTATTCAGTCATGGACCCAGGCGCTCTGCTGGCTTAGCACGTGTTTATGCTTTGTGGAACTTCATGTCCTTGATCAATGTGGTAAGTTCTCTTTGATTTTTTATTTGCTTGTTTCGTGAGAATTGCAATATGAACTTCATGGTTCACCTCAAATGAGGATGAATTCAACAGTCATGTATTTTACACATATGAACTTCATGTTATCTGACGAAATTTGGTTTTGTGACAGTTTGTTGCTTTCCTCTGCGGATATGTTCATTATAACAGTGAATCATCAGCTAGCAAGAAAACCCCATTTCAACCATGGAACATAAACATGTAAGTTTTAGTACTATGCAAAGTAATACTTGAAATTGGTCTATTGAGTTAGTGATGTTTGTGCGTTTTGGGGATGCAGGGGTGAAAGTGAATGGTGGATATTCCCACTGGGACTAGTCGTGTGTAAAATAATCCAGTCGCAGCTCATAAATCGACATGTAGCAAACCTGGAAATACAAGACCGCTCGTTGTATAGTAAGGACTTTGAGCTGTTTTGGCAGTCGTGAAAAAGTCTTGTCAGGTAATTTTTCCTCGGAACAACTAAAAACAGCCTTGCCCCAATTTGTCGCGGTATTTCAGTTTGTTTTTTTCTCTTGTAATGCTATTACGCCAGGTGAATAGAGTTAGGATACAAAGGAGAAGGAACTCTGATTGTTAAGAGCAAATCAAAACAAGTTTATATAATTAGAGACAAAACTTGTAATTAGAGATCCTGGTTTGGTTCTTGGGGAAAAAGAGTTCGTCTCGGTTTTGAGTGGATGCTTGTATGTAAAATAAGTGAAAAACCAATGATTTATCTTACTTGTGGCTGTGTTTATTATTACTGCCTCAGTAATGTTGAGTTGTTTTTGGTTCTTGATTTGGCGTGGCATTCGTTGGGACTTGAGAGAAAAGTTGACTTCTGAACTTAATGAGTTAATATTGACTGTACATTGACTCATTCCCAAATGGATTTGCTCAAAGATGTCTACTTTTAGAAAAATGAAAATGAAAATTTGAAATGCATACCAAGAAGAACTACAATTCTAATTTAACTAATTAATACGAACCCAATGTTAACAGATACACTCACACCCAAGTCGTTTCATCTTTCTCATTACACAAGTGGTTAAGTTTGAAGTGGGTATAAACAGAACCAAACACTTTTTGCTTATTGGCAACACTAATCTGTTGCTGTTTATGTATCCATAAACTTGCGCATGTCAATGTTCCGCTGCATTTGAATAGTAAGCTCGACGTCTAAATTGGGATTCTCCTGATGGCTGCTGCAGATATATCTTCGTTGGATCATTCGGATCAACATACCTGCACATTCACATGACCACACACGGTTTTGAGACCATACATATGAAACCTTCTGGTTCGATTCCGAAAAGACTTACGCATGTCTCATCATTTCATCCACAGGGGTCTGTGCTGCTCGAAGAGGATCCACGCGTGGAGCTGCTTGTTGCGTTTGTTGATTGTATTGTCTCACTGATGCTATGAGGTTTAAGAAGAGAGGAACAAATGTCCCGCAACCACCTTCTTTAAATAGGATCTTGAAAGTGTGTGTTGAATATAGACCTCTATGCTCGGTCTCTGGAACCACCTGGAAAGATTATTACATGCCATAAGTGGTGTAAGCAAACAAGATAAAGATAGTTTACTGGCTAGGGAAATGTTAAAATTCCCTTTAAAAGTTTGTACTTACAGGCTCCACTTGTCCAGAAATATTGTTGCAGTGGAATATTGGCTGATAGAATTTATCGGCGTGGATGTAAAGCTGCCAAAGTAGAGTTACATACAGTCCATATATTGCCAGTGATAATATGTAAATCAAGTAGCTAAGGATATATCCATGTATGTAGCATGAAGTTGCTTGTACTAAAGTATGAACTGAATAAGAGAAAACAAACATACGACCGTACCAGAGGCATGTCAAATGCAACAAAGTTCTCAACAGGTTTGCTTGCAACAAAAACAAGTCGTATATTGGACAAGTAGATCACTCCCTTGGCCTTAACATGACCTNTATCAAATGGAAAGAGCTTAAGAGCAGTGTTTAAGACATCTATGTTGTTCCCTTCTAGGAATTACAAGAATACTTATCGGTTCATAATACCAGATTGAAAACCAATGAGCTATATTATGAAATCAAATAAACCCCAAAATCAAGAAAACAATT
>OVAU01003411.1:0-11129 GCA_900406315.1 Biscutella laevigata subsp. laevigata
ATGACATACCTGGGAACTCACGTGGGCATCCAACTCACGTGAAACTAGTATTATTCAGGAACTCTACACTTCATTCAATCTTGCAATTCGTCATCTCATAATCAATTANTTAAAAATAGAGAGGAACGTCAATGCTGATCTGAGTTTTTTTTGAAGGAAATTAACCCTTTTTGAAGGACAATAACCCTTTTTGAACTAACGTTTTTCTTGTATGACATACCTGGGAACTCACGTGGGCATCCAACTCACGTGAAACTAGTATTATTCAGGAACTCTACACTTCATTCAATCTTGCAATTCGTCATCTCATAATCAATTAAGCTTTTTTAAACTATTGGGTCTTAACTATTTTATTGTGGGCCTTTTTATTTTATTAAATGTATTAAATAACCTTGCATGCGACATATGATATCACCTTGCATGCGACATATGTATAGTCCAGTATTTAATCATTACGCACATATATCAAACCAATTAAACACTCATCCCTTTTTCCTTCTTTTTTTAAAAGATCCAAAATTTAAAGATAAACACAGAGATTTTAAAGATCCAAATTTAATAATATAATAACATCCCCTTTTTTCTTCATTTGTAGCGTTTCTATCAAATCAATTAAACCCAATTTAACACTCATCACTTTTCATCTGTAGCGTTTTGTATCAAATCAATTAAATACCGACCAACCAACCAGTAGTAGTCCAGTAGTAGTCAAGTTGTATCATCATTATGGCGTTTTGATTTACCAACCAAAACTCTGCTCGCACCCTTTCAATCAAAATAAATNTGGCGTTTTGATTTACCAACCAAAACTCTGCCCGCACCCTTTCAATCAAAATAAATATCAATGAAATTAGCATTAGTTGTCATTCATTGCTACCATTGAATCATTATATCTATTAAGCCAACTACTTCTTCTTCTTCTTCGTCTCTCCGTTAACTTCCTCCATTATCTTCACCAAAACGGAACAAATTCTTTCAAAATATTGTCCGAAGGAGTTTCTCTTGATAATTTACCCAACCATCTTCTACAAGAAATCTGTCTTCGCGTCGCCAATTATGAGTTCTCCGATAATGGAAGTCTTGAACGAGTGTCAAAAGCCTTTAACAGATATGCCAACTCTAAATACGTTCTCAGGCAATGTTCGATGGCGAAACTCCCTTATTCTCGAGCCTCTTATAATCTGTGGGATGCAAAACCGTTACCCCATTTGTCAGAGCTACTTAGGAGATTTCGCAGGGTTGGAAACGTTGATGCTTTGTACCACACAAAACTCTAAAACTACTTCTCCCCAAGAAGCAGTGATAAAGGAAGACAAAGAAGATTCAAACAATTAGCAGACGTTGCAAACAAAGGAAACAGACCAGCACGATATGTTTATGGCTTGATTCTTCTGTGGAATGGTGGCGAATTGAAGCAAAAGGGTTTCAACATCTTATCTTGTTTTATTAATCTCATGTTGTCACACACGATGGAGGAGACCGGAAATATCACTGAAAGTATTCAAAACGTTTTATGGATGGGTAGACCTACGGCGAGAGAACTCATAACAAGATATGTTCGTGATAGGTGCAAATGTGGGCCGAACATCTTGTTACCGCGTGGTCGTGGTTGGGATGGCGATATGTCCGACAAACATATTTCTACTTCTACCCTCTGTCACATTTGTTTTTGGGACCGTGAAATTACACATTGCTTGTACTTCAGTCGGTGCTAGTTTTATTTATGTTTATGCTTATTTTTCAGCGTTTATGCTTATATTTATGCTTATGTTTATGGAGTGATCAACATACATTTGCTCCTAGTAGATTGGTGTTTTTCTCCTCTTATTATAAACCTTTATTTCTTTAATGTTGTGCTTTCTTAAGTTGGTGATGTCTCTGTGATGGAGAAAAAAACGAAAAATTTATTCGAATTATTGTACCAGTCGACCAGTTGTCATTCGAATTATTATAAATACAACATCTCTAAGTTGGACCAGTTGACCAGTAGTCATTCGAATTATTATAAATACAACATCTCTAAATTGTACCAGTTGACCAGTTGTCATTCGAATTATATAAATGTTTCTCCCAAATCCCGTAATTTCCTGGTAAAATTGAGAAAATTGTGCTCATGAATGGCTACNATAAACGTTTCTCCCAAATCCCGTAATTTCCTGGTAAAATTGAGAAAATTGTGCTCATGAATGGCTACAGAAACGTATACGCTGTGTAGGGACGACTGAGCAGAACGTATAAGCTCGGTCGGGCTCGGGCGAGGTGCTTGTTGGAGCTTCGATTTTGCGTTTTAGGTCGACGAAATTGAATAAAATTAAGGAAATTTTGGGAAATCTGGGATTTCGGATCAGAAATAACCTGGGTCGAAATTTTACGATCTAGCGCTAGGCGCGTTGGTGAGAGCGGGTGAGGTCATGAAAACCTAATTTTTTAATTAAGGGAATGAGGTTCTTATTGTAATTGCACACCCATTTAAATTAACGATGACACTCAGACTCACATTTTGACTGTGAAACTTGTAAACGTCTTCATTGTACCATTTCAACCGCGCGCTCGGACTTACCTGAGTAATGTTAAATCCTCTCTTTTACCNAGTGAAACTTGTAAACGTCTTCATTGTACCATTTCAACCGCACGCTCGGACTTACCTGAGTAATGTTAAATCCTCTCTTTTACCATCGAGGAAGTAGGGAAATACAAAATTTAAGAATCTTTAATGGATTTTCTTTCAAGTGTATAGATCATTAGACTAGTTGTAACTGTAGTATGAAAACCGTAAAATCCAATCCAACGTGAACTAACATTAATTCATAATTATCTTTTAGACAATACCCAAATTTAAAATTATTTATGGTAAAATACTGAAAAGTATTTATTTACAAATATTTAAAATTATTTATCTAGAAGTATTGAAAACTATATTTATGTTCTCTTAGATAAAAATAAATTTATTATTATATTTACAATAAAATACAAAACATCTTAACACTTTTTATTTAATTATGATTGCACTTTTGTAATTTTCTTATAATTCTAAAGTTATACTCATGAATGTATTCTTAATTAGTATATGGACGATTCAATTTTTTTTAATGATTTTGTTATTGTAGTTGATTTCTCAAAACAATTCAAACATCTAACCAATTTAGGTAATGACTTTTATTCTTTAATCTTAAAGATATATACAAAATAAATACATACACTTACATTCAAATTTTTTTTATCTTCTTCCCTTTTTATCAAGATTTATTTTTATTTTTTGAGATATTAACTTTAAAATGTTATTATCTACCATAAATTCTGTAGATTTTTAATAAAAACAGATATTTACAAAACCTTATATAAAATAGCTCTTTTCATAACATTAAAATGCATTACAATCTCACATTCAAAACACGAAACAACAAAAACAACTAAGAATAAAATGAAGAGTTTCTTTGGAATCATGATCTTCAACTTCTTTTTCTTTCATTATCTTTAGCCACAGAGAAAGATTTTTCTTTGCTTCTGATAAAATATATGATCATCATGATGAACCAAAGAACACAGTTCCAAGCGATTCAAATGAAGAAAAGTCTCAATATTTTCGATCATTTTCCACAACAAAAGTTGAAGTAAAGAGGGAGGTTACAAGCGGTCCAAGCAATGCAACATCACCGCCTTCTCCATCATTTTCCATTCCGGAATTTGGAACAAAAAGAACAGTTTCGAGTGGACTAAGCAATGAAACATCTCCACCTTCTCCATTATTTTCCATCGCATATTTTGGAACCAAAAGAACAGTTCTGAGTAGACCGAGCAATGAAACCTCTCCACCTTCTCCATCATTTTCCATCGCAGATTTTGGAACAAAAAGAACAGTTCCGAGTGGACCAAGCAATGAAACCTCTCCGCCTTCTCCATCATTTTCCATCGCAGATTTTGGAACAAAAAGAACAAGTCCGAGTGGACCAAGCAATGAAACCTCTCCACCTTCTCCATCATTTTCCATCGCAGACTTAGAAACAAAAAGAAGAGTTCCAAGTGAACCAAGCAATGAAACATCTCCACATTCTCCATCCTTTTCCATCGTAGATTCTGGAACAAAAAGAACAGTTCTGACTAGACCAAGTAATGAAACCTCTCCTTCTTCTCCATCATTTTCCATCGCAGATTTTGGAATAAAAAGAACAGCTTCGAGTGGACGAGGCAATGAAACCTCTCCGCCTTCTTCATCATTTTCCGTCCCATATTTTGGAACAAAAAGAACAATTCCAAGTGCACCAAGCAATGGAACATCTACACCTTCTCCATCCTTTTCTAGCGCAAGTTTTGGAATAAAAAGAACAGTTCCGAGTTGACCAAGTAATGAAACCTCTCCACCTTCTTCATCATTTTCCATCTCAAATTTTGGAACCAAAAGAACAATTCCGATTGGACCAAGCAATGAAACCTCTCCACCTTCTCCATCATTTTCTAGATAAAAGTTTAAATGGAAAGAATGATTGAAATGGTATGGAAAGAAAAAGTAAAATATTTGTTTCAAAACGCATATTAAACTGTTTCCAAATATTTAAATAATTTGCTATTATAATTTTCACGTTTTCGTTAGATGATTTAGATATTTTTTTGGCATGCATGGCCAATCTTAAAAATAATAATTATAAAGGTATGATCATTTTACATGGTTTTTAAGATGCATTTATATCATTAGTTTCTAAATAAAAGAATCAAAGTTGAAGATAAGAAGTTTCTTGGAAATCTTTTAACTTATTCTTTGTTTTTAAGGTTCCTTATCTTCTTGGCTTAGTTATAACCATCTATCAATTTTCTGTTTCCCAAACTCATCATTTGATCATATAAAAATTATGGTGATATTCATGATTTGTGACTGAGAAATAAATGTTATAAAAGAAGTCATGTATGTTCTTCTTTGTTGGTGATAGGATATGCACCACTTCAAGGTTCGGCATAAATTCAAATCAATCCATCTACAATTACAATTGCATTGGAAGAAGCGCTACTCGATGTTAAAGATTTGAAGAAATTGGGCCAAAAGCAAAAGAATCCCCAATCGCAAGGATGAGTCACTAAAACCGGTTCAAGAAACAGAAATCAAAACCGGTCAATATTTTGTATAAATATGGAACGTTGAAAATGGGGAAAAATACGAGAAAGTTTGCTAGAAAGAAAGATTTTAGAGATTTTAGAGTGTATAACTTTAAAGGCTCGCATCCGACCTTGCTTGTATTCAATTTGAGAAACTTTTGAGTTCAACGACCATCTTCGGCACAACTTGCAGTCCGCCAAGAGATTAATACTTTAAAAAACGCCGACAAAGCTCAGCTCCCTTCGCAAGAACTCTCTGTCTTATTTAATTTATGTTTTACTTTTCCCACATTTACTCTCCTATACTTACTTTCTCACACTACTTTAACCTCGCTTTACATTACGTACTTTACACCGGTGGGGGCGTGCGTTGGTCGCATGACCAGTGCTTATTCTCTGGTGCTCCCTAGAGGTGTGCACCGGTCACTACGTCGGTGGTGCCACCGGTGTGGTTTTTCTGGTCTACTCGTAAACTCTGAAAATATTGACTTTTCTATACTTTTGCTTCTTTTGCACCCTTTTGACATGTTTTTTCGGTTTAACCTCGATTCTTCACCTGAAACGTAATATGCAATGCAACCTAAAAGACTGTAAATGCAACCTAAATTAATGAAACACGAATGAAAATCGAGTGTCAAAACCATGAAAATCAATGCATATCAACTTCCCCAAAAACATGAAAATCGAGTGTCAAAACCATGAAAATCGAGTGTCAAAACCATGAAAATCAATGCATATCAAAGGGTCGAAGTTTGAAAAACAAGAACCAAGAAACCTAAAGTCGTCGATGAGAGCGTTTTTAACCTAGCATAACTACTCATCTCATCATTCAAGCAACATTATCATCTGCTATTATTCTTGTGCCAAGTCTATCCACTTAACTAGCCTATGATGCTTTCCTACATTCAATTAAGCAAGAGTGAAACATGATCAAATGAATGCACAAGGGTTTCAATCGGTTCAGTATAAAGGGGATTCCAATGCAAAAGAGAAGGTTTCACACAAGTCATGAAGGTCGATTGTAATTCGGTTTCTCTCGCGGAGTGAAAGAATCATAGCAAAATCAAGCAAGACAAAGAGCAATTGAGGCATACAACTTTGAACATTTATTTTTCCTCCAAACTTTGACTCTTACATCTACCCAATTTTATCTTTTCACATCTATTTCTCCACCATTTCTTCTTCTTCAATTAGGGATTTCTTTTCACATTTTTTTCTACTCTAAGGTTCTTCTTTCTTTTCTTTTCTTATTTCATTTTCATTTTCATTTTCTAACTTATCTTTTTCCTTTGAGCATTCGTTCTTTTATATCATAGAGTTTCTTTTCCTTTCTTTTCTTTAGTGATTTTTCTCTTTTCTTTCTACTCATTCTTTTCTCTTTTCTTTTCAAGCTATTTCCATATCAACCTCATTTTTCCAAGCCTAGTTCTACCAAGCTTTTATTTCATCCAATCCAATTCTCAAACTTCCTAAGCTACCCAAATAGATGTTCTCTATTGGCGCTCCCTATATTTCAAGTTTTTGTAAGATTACAATCACTAAAATAATGAAGAAATCTCACATAAGTGTTTAGGCCAAGGGTGCAAAGAGGTTAGAGGGAATCATTCTAAAAGTGAGAATGATCGATTTGGTCTAAGAGTGTTTTGGTCTAAGGTGCCCAAATTCGTGCTTGAAATAAGAAAATACCATGAAACACAAGTGCAACAATTGATCATGCTAATTAAAGTTCAGGATTAGACTCATATAATATTGAAAGCAATCCTAAGCTAACAAATTTCAAAGACAATGGACTTAGCTTATTAAGCATCAAGATATATTGCTTAAGAACTTCAAGACTTTTCGAGAGTACTGTGCCAAAATCGATGATCTAAAGTGAAAGTGCTTTGACTCTTTCTTGAAAAAATGAAATGCAAGCTAAATGAGACTCAATCCTAAACTAAAATGCAATGCAATCATAAATGCAAAACCCGAATGAAAACATTTTTCTTTTTGGTTTTTATGAAAATTTTCGTTTTTTTTAAAGCATAAACTATTTATAATGAATGCATGAGACTCGATAAAACAAAACAGTAAACAACATCAGTCCAAAGGTGGCTCCTCCCCTAAACTTAAACAACTCAGTCTCTGTGTGTCTGAGTTCAGAAGAAGAGACCAAAAATAAGAAAAATTGAAAACTAAATGCATATATACAAGGTGTGAGTGGTATATGTTTTCATGAGCAACACCGGTCTGTGCTTGACCTGTGGTGTGACTGGTGCAACCTCTCCAGGACTACAATTATCCTCTCTCTAAGTTACCTTCGAGCCTTGTTCGATCCTCGCATCACACTGACTTCAGTACCACTGGATTTGGCCAAAACATGATCTGAATATCTAAATAAACCTGCAAAGATCATCAAGCATGGAAAACGAGATCCAAAAACAAGTCTAAGCAAAATAAAACGAAAAAATGCAAAACTAAAAAAGGATATATACAAGGATAGCCATGAGACTTCCTCCCAAGTGAGATTGTTTTAAGTCTCTAGCTTGACTTTGCCTTCCTCCTCAAGGTGGTCTATAACCTCTCTCAAACATAGTGAACCTGTCTTGAAGCTCCTCAATGGTCTTGAGGTTTGAAATATTCTAGGCTTTGAGGTTCTCCATTGTTTGCAACATTGCTCTCTTGAGCTCATTCCACTTTTCATCTTCAAGTCTAGTCTTACCATTGCTAGTCCTTTTCTCAATCTTGGTCTCAACCGATCCATTTCCAACTGGTTCCTCCAAGTGCTCATCGGGTGGATCTTCTACAATTTCTGCATACAAGGTCTGGCAAGTTAAGGCGGCCTTCGTTCATATCATCGTGGTGTCATACTTTCGAACGCGGTCCTTCTCTAGATGCAGGCTAACAATGCCTTCCTTTACATCAATGATCGCCCCTGCAGTTGCCAGAAATGGTATTCCCAAGATGATCAGGTTATTAGGCTCCCTTTTCATTTCCAATACCACAAAGTCGGTCGGAACCTTGTCTTTCCCTATCCTTACTGCCAAATCCTTCAACATTCATATCGGCTTCTTCACAGATCCATCGGCTGTTCTCGGAGATATCTTGTAAGGTTCAAAGGAAACAAAGTCGAGTTTCTTAGCAATCTTGAGTTGCATAATGCTGACACTCGCACCTAAATCACATAAGCAGTTATTATAATGAATGGATCCTAAGGTACAAGGGATAGTAAAGCTCACTAGATTGCCCCGTTTTGTATGCTCATATGTGATCGGAGGGGCGGTGTTGAGTTTCTCAGCATTGGATGACTTCATCATTGGGACATCCTTCATTTGTTCATCAAACCGAGTTTTATACTCCTTTATGAGTGGTTCCTTGTGGCGGCCGGGAAATAAGAGATTAGGCATAAGGGAGGAGGTTCATAGTTTGGAGCTTTTGGGTAAGCATCTTTCTCACTAACAACTTTCCCTTTCCTTTGTCCTTCATTAGTCAGAATGCTCACCCCCTATCCAGTTTCTCGTTGTCCTCGACGAGATCACAATTAGATAGGCAACCGACATAATCTAGAGTCGTGGGTTCCGCTTGGACTTGTAGTTGGCCCATTTGTTGCTTGAAAATTGATTCTAGTTGGGCCACTCGATTGTTCAGAATCTCCAAGTGAGAAGTGTGATCAGCCACTTTGTAGTCTACACTCATCCTATTTAAGTTCATATCATCAATTTTGTTGTTGAGAGTGGTGTAGACAGTATCAATCTTTGCATTGATCACCGTCATGAACTTATGGAACAGATCTTGTTGTTGTATTTGTGCGTTTACGAGTTGCTCCAACAACAATTTAGCATGATTCTTTGTGTCAGTAGGTTGGCACATGGGATGGGGGTGGGTGTGGTAAAATCTGTCATGTTGTCTCTCTAGTGTACTCAAAACGAAGAGTAAAGAAATTAGCCAATGAAATGAAAAACTTAGTCTCAAACAAATTCAAATTCCTAATAGCAAATCTAAATCCCGAATCGGCAACGAGGCCAATTTGATAAGAGGATTTTTTGCCTCTTAGTAATCAAATGTAGTATAGAAGGGTTTAAAATGTCAAACCAATTCGGGAGTGAATCACGTACTAGGACTATGGAGAACTCATCTAGTCTAATTTGATTAGGAGATTTGATTTGTCACTAAACAATCCTAAACAAGTAAATTAACTAAAACAAAGCAAAGCACAAAAGTCAACCAAAAAGTCAGCGATATCGAATAAATGTAATTTCAAGAATTAAAACAAGCATATTGACTAGGGCAATCGAATTGGGGAGTCAAATTCATGTTCGTGATATTCAATCTCATCATACAATGCTTATCCTTAGTATAAGAACTATCCAATTTAGGCTAATCCACTCTCGTGGTAGAAACCCCTATCCTAATCATGCATTCACACAATCTCTTGGCCAAATACATAATTAAGAAACATTAAAGTTCTAATCTATGCAACTACTAAACAATCCTTACATAATCTCTTGGAAAGACCTCATTTAGCACAAGTTTAACTCATTCAGGCAATTCATCGAACACTTGTCAGGCGATGATTCTCCTAAGATCTAGATGAGAGTACTTAAGTCTAAACTAGCATTAAAAACATTAAACAAGTGAAGATATAATAAATAAAGCACCAAACATCATAAACAATCAATCAAAAGCCCTAATGTACCTTAATCCATAAGCTTAAAAAAGACTACTCACACATCATGTTTAGAACACATTGATAGTTTCTAGACATGATTTGGGATATAAAATAAAAGAAGGAAATTGAATCAAACTAAGACAAGGATTAAAGGGGAGAAGTGCAATAGATAAGCAAATAAATCTCAATACAAAAGTCTAAGGAGAAAAGTAAGAGCTCAAGAGAAAACGAGATGAAAAACTAAGATAAAACGTGTCTAGAGTTTTAGTTATTGGCTCTCATAAATAGTTAGCTAATTTATAACTTAATAAGACATGGTCCAAATTGGCTCTGGATTAAGTGTGCCGGTCATGTCGTGACGTGCCCGGATCGTTGCACGTGAGCACCGGTCAGGGCGTGCGTTGGTCGCATGATCGGTGCTTATTCTCTGGTGCTCCCTGGAGGTGTGCGCCGGTCACTACGCCGGTGGTGCCACCGGTGTGGTTCTTCTGGTCTACTAGTCAACTCTGAAAACGTTGACTTTTCTGAACTTTTGCTTCTTTTGCACCCTTTTGACCTGTTTTTCGGTTTAAACTCGATTCTTCACCTGAAACATAATAAACAATGCAATGCAACCTAAAAGAGTGTGAAAAACATGAAAATCAATGCATATCACCATCCTCGGCACAACTCACAGTCCACCAAGAGTTTAATACTATATAAAACGGTCACAAAGCTCGGCTCCTTTTTGGGGGAAGTCTATGACTTATTTAATTTATGTTTTAGTTTTCACACATTTACTCTCCTATACTTACTTTCTCGCACTAATTTCACCTCGTTTTACATTACGTACTTTACATTCAACGTCCTCCACTAGTGTCACTTTACGCTTTCAACTCTTTATTTTCACAGTATTTACATTCTAATTATTTTTCAATATTTATTCTAAATAATCTCGTTTCTGCTTATTGTTATGATAATCTTTATTGTACGCATGTGTTTTATTGGATATATCTCTTGGAATATTATGTATTTTCTTTATACTGTTTTATGGATCAACATTCTTAGTAAATCATAAAAGCAATGTTTAGTTTACGGCGTATGCTTGAAGGCGAAACTCTCACCGACGAAGAAGCTTAGGCAGGCACCGAAGAAGGGGGAAGAAGAGGTTGCATGGTGCACGAGGATGAGAGCAGTCGCCGGTGATATGGAGCTCCGCCACTCAATTCGCTCCAGAAGGCCAAGGGTCTTTGAGAGAAAAAAAAAGAACAAAGTTTCAACTAAATTAATTCTGCCTTTCTCATTCTCACAATTTCTAACGATCACACTGAAACTCAATAAAATAAAAACAATGTTTAGTTTATGGTGTATAGGGTAGACCCGCACATTGCGCGGATTTGAATTTAACTCTATTATA
>OVAU01003412.1:0-11125 GCA_900406315.1 Biscutella laevigata subsp. laevigata
GGGAAGGACCCCTTAAATTCATGCGTTACAGGTGGCCTTAAATAAGAACATTTTCAAAGAGTTCTTAACCAAAAATAATATTAAAAAATTTAAAAGTATTATTTAATTCCTAAGAACCCCTACTAAGAACCTTGCATTGTACATGGCCTAACAATTTTCCGACATACTGATTACATCAATTACACATTGTCGAAAATGTTGGTCCCTTCAAAATTTTATTGGAAATATCCGACGGATTACCGGCGGGATCATTTTCGATGGCTATCCAACTATTATAGACCATTAGTCTTATTCCAACAAATTTAGACTGGCATCTTTTGCCAGTTTTAGAAATACGTTTACGATGGGATAGTACACTAGTATATATCTCTTTCTAACGAGATTTCCAACAAGCGGGTCCGTCAGTGGAATCGATTTCTGGTGGACTCAGGTTTGTCGAAATACACAAATTTTCGAGGGTTTGAAGTCCGTCAAAATGTTTGTATTTCCCACAAATTTGGTGCCTCCGGATTGTTGGGTGAGACATGAAAACTAGATATGAGAACTTTCAATTTCTAAAGTCGACTAACTCCGTTGTCTTGAGCGATAAATCTATGCCTACACTAACCCTTTGACAATTAACATCCTGTCACTCAGTGTTAAACACAAGAACTTAGAATTCATGGTGATCTAACTTTCGTTGATATTCCCTTCGACCTAGGCATGTCCAAGTATAAACAAAATCTTATAATGTTCCTTAAACTCAAAACTGATGAGTAGACTGATCCCATGGTCGCGAGCGATAAATCTTTATCTAACGAACCATTTGACAACTAATACTGTGACGCTCGACTAGTAAAATTCTGCAAAGAGCCACGCCAAAATTTGTGGGTATATTGTGTTTTTTCATGGCTATATGAGGTTAGCCACGAAAATAAAATTGTGGGTATAGCTTTCTAGCTAGAAAGATTTGTGGCTTTTTTTCCGGCAAATTGTCAAGTTTTTGCCAAAAATTATTTTTGTGAGTTTTTTTGTGGCTAACAATTAACAAATTAAAAAATTTGATTTAAAATTGGTAGTATTAGTTTTTAAAAATAAATAATTATAAAAAATTAAATTAAAATATTAATTAAACTAAAAATACAGAAGACCCTAAAAAATCCTTAAACAGATGTTTGACCGCCGGCCAGCCTGGCCACCCAGCGGCGCTACCGGTCTCGCCTCACTGTGACAATGATGACTTCACCGAAACAAATACCCGAATTAGAAGAGTGTTCCCGAAGTTGTTGGAGTTGTTAGATTCGACAGAACAAATACAGTGATGGGTGAAGAGGAATTAGATGGGCCACCGATATTGTGTTGTTGTTGGAGTTAAATCCACCGATGGCGAAGAAATCGAAGTCGACGAGAGAAAATAGGCCACCTCTTGCACCAGAGGAAAAAAGAGGATGGTGAAAGTGGAAGTTAGAAAGAATAGAAGAGAGGGAGAAGTCGAATGGCAATGGTGGAAGCGAAGGAGAAGGCCAAAATCTGGAGAAAAAAAAAGAATGTCAAAAGTTAGTGTTTTGGAAGTGAGTGAGGGGTAAAAAAGTGGAAATTATTCTCAATCATATTAGACTCATTTTAATCAATGGTCAAAAATGAATTAAAGCTGATACTAATATATGTGGATTAGCCAATCAAAAATATACTCCCTCTGTTCCAAAATATAGAATTTTTTAGGTGAATGCACAGTTTTTAAGAAATAAATTTTGTACACAAAAAATCATATATAAAAAATAAAAAGTAGTTTAAAAGAAAATAAAAAAAATTGATTAGTAGAATGTTATTGGTTGGTCAACTTAGTATTTAATGAAATAAAATTTAATACTTACATTGATATATGTGAAAATCTTATAATTTGGAACAAAATTAAAATGCTAGAAAATACTACATATTGGAACAGAGGGAGTAATAGACAAAATTATAACTAATGTAGTATATTGATAATTATTATTGTAGTCAATTATAAGTGGAAAATGTAATTTTCAATTATTAATTTATTTGGATATAAAAATTTCTTTTTTTAATAGTTTCGATTTTAAATTTATTTGATCTAAATATTTATTTTTGTTTTATTAATACTTTTTCAAGTCTTAATTTTTTACAGTTTAGGGTTTACAATATGATTTAATGTTTAGATTTTAAAGTTTAGAAAATGAAAATTATGATTTATATGTATAGGGTTTAGGTATGAAAAATGGTTTTTGAAAATAGTATATAAATAGGGTGTAGTGTTTATGGAAGAAAATATGGTTTAAGGTTTAGGGATGAAAATAAGATTTAAGGTTTAAAGATGAATATATGACTTATGATTTGATGTTTAGAGTTTAAGGTTTATAATAAATGATTTTGATTTAAGGAAATTTAAAGTTTAGAGTTAAATTTATAGATTTTAGGTATGAAAATTAGTTTTTTGAAAATAGTATATATATAAATAGGGTTTAGGGATGAAAATTATTGTTTAGAGTATAAGGATGAAAAATAGAGTTCGGGGTTTATGATGAATATTTTTGAAATTTTGTGGCTTTTTGTGGCTAAATTTGTGGTTATATGAATTTAGCAATAAATCTTTTTGTGGTTTAGCCACGAACACAATTCATGGTAATTTTGTGGCTATTTTAACTTAGCCACGAAAAAGTTCGTGGCTTTCGCGTGGCTATTTTTTCCACGAATATTATTCGTGGAAATTTCGTGGCTATATTTATTTAGCCATGACATATTTCGTGGCTTTTGTGTGGCTAATTTAGCTACAAATTAATTTGTGGCTATTTTGTGGTTTTTTTCCACGAAAAGCCACAAATTTTATATATGATTCTGTTTTCGTGGTTATTTTGTGGCTTTTGCTTGGCTTTTTCGTTGCTATCGATAGTATTTTTTTTAGAATTCCCAATCATCTAACTTTTCCATAGGCGTGTAAATCGACTCCAAATCTAGATCTGAAATGTCATATCAAACCTAGATTTAAATTCTAGTAACTTAGAAACGATCGAGACTAATTTCTTTTTTCTCAAAACCTTAATCTAGCATGAATTTTAATTTTCCCTTTTTTAAAACTCTAGATCCAATCTATTAGACTAGTCAAACATTATCAAAATCACCAAACAAAGCATGATTGAAGGCATGAAATAATACTGAATATAAAATAAAAAGGCTTCTAGAACTTATTAAAGATACAAAATATTTAAAATCAAATCTATCTTCTTAAAAGTTTTACGGTTTTTTTTTTTGCTAAAAGATAAAAGGTCCACTAAAAATCATGAGATCTGAGTTTGTATAAACTTCAAAACTAAAGTTTAGGGTTTCTCTTGGACTTGAACTTCGAAACGCAGATCTCAGAGATTTCCCATTTTGGGGATCGATTGATCCTCATCATGTTCGATCGATCGATCACGACTTCATTTTTCAGTCATTCCCGAATTTTGCGGATCGCTACAAAATGCCTTTTTTGATGGAGGACTAATCGACCCTAGATGAGGTTCGATGGATCGTAAACTTTGACGGATCAGAATCTTCAACTCTTCACTAAATCACGTGCAAAAGTTTCATTTCTTCAAATGTTGTCTTCAAACCTATAAAACCTAAAAGAAGCAAAACAACTCTAAAAACTATTTAGTGACTCGATAAAAGGCTCTAAGCATGCCAAAAAGCGAGTCACATACTCCTAAAAGCTTTTAGGACTTATCAATTCTTTCAAACTTGAACATTTGCTTGTCCTCAAATAAAGACAACAAAAATTCAAGAATTAACATGTAGACCACACAAAATCATTCTTCCCAAATTGCCTCAGTAATCGCATCTTCATACTCTAAACCTAAAATCTGAATAGATTTGCATTCTAGTTAGTTAGCTCACTACATTCATTATAAGTAGGCGTGAGTTTTTTATCAGAGAACCTTGGAGTTAGAGAAAGAGGGTTAATTGACTGTGTAAAGAGGTTAATTTGATGGTGAAGTTCAAATGCTTAAGTACTTCTTCCTCTGTTCAATTTCTTCTTAGTTATTGTGTGGACTAGAACCCAAATAACCAAGTTGCTGGATCAGCACCTCAACATTTTCTTCATCTGCTTCAAAATCAAAAAATTGACCTTCATTTAACAAATCATCCCAAAAACCTTCTCCATAGATCTCTTTGTTCTCCGTTTTGTATCCTTCTAGTTGTTCTTCTTCTTCATTCCCTTTTTCCACTTCCAAGGCTTCTTCCCTCGTGGAGTACTCTCCAAGCCCTTGAATGTGCATAGCAAGTCTTTCTAATTCCGACATGTCTCCATAGGTTTCTTGTTCCCCATAACCACTTGCATCATCATACTCTTCCAGATTAACTACATTTCTTGTCCCTTGATCGATTGGTCTTTGTCTTTTCTTGCTAATCGCCTCTTCTATCTCCTTCCTCTTCTCCTTCAGCTCGATTAGCTGCTGAAGAAAATTAGGATTCTGCATTGCTCGAGCTAGGAAGCTCATCATATGTTCTTGTTTAGATTCAGTCTTCTTGAGCTTCTCTTCAATCTTCTTGAGATACATTTTGGTACTTTGTTGTTGCTGTCTCAGTCTGACTAACTCCATCATTAGCACTTGTTTGTCTCGCTTTAGACTCTCCATCTCTCCATCAAGACCATACCTACCGACTTCTATACAAGAGTTGTCTAGAGATTGTTGTTGATGAGATTGGTGCATTTGATTGTTGTTACAGCTTGTTTTTCTTCTTCTTATGGTCTTGAGAAGATGCTTTTGCCCTCTAAGAAACCCTTCATTTGCAAACTCCCATCTATCTGGATTCACTTTCCTGAAACCCTATTTATGTAATTTTATGATTAGATTCAACTTCAAGCTCCTCTTAATCAACATTTATCATCTTAAAACCCCAAAAATATTTCATAAAAGTCTAACCAACTGATTCTCTTTTGTATTTCATGCGACTATAGATTAATTATAAAGTTTTCATATATATAGTTATATTTCATGGTAGTTATATACAAAAATCGCTAACAAAAATTGTATATCATATCAAATCAATGTTGAACGGAAATTGCTAACAAAAATTGTGGAAACAACATTTGTATAAACTCAATTCAAAACTTCAAGAGATCTCTAGAAATAAAGAAAAAAAGAAGACACAAGTGGGCTGTAAAATATTATAAGCGGAAAGATTTGTGGAGAACAGTGATGCCCACTTGCATTTGTATATATATATATATATATATATACATCCATTGATCTATCAAAAAAGACCAATCAAAAGCCAAGTCTTAAGAACTCGATTCGAAATCTGACCGAACCATTGAGAAAATTCAACAGAAATCGAGGTTTGACCCAATAGTTGCAGTCACGATTTGTTTGTGAGTGTGTAGATCTCCTCAGATTCGTCCGATTCACAGAATCATACACACACATACACATATATGTAGATAGAGAAAGAGAGAGAGAGAGAGAAAGAGAGAAAGAAAGAGAGAGAGAAAGAGAGGAGAGAGAGAGATGAAGACATACATAGGTATTGAGCTGACGGACAAAACTGGAGAAGTTATTGTGTTTGAAGAATCTGGGGAGGAGAGTGATGGAAAAGGCCTGTGGATCCCAAACGATGAAGCTGTTATTAGATTTGCTCCAAGATACGACATGATTGGTTCTTGAATCTTCAACTAAATCATATGTCTTATTCAGAAATGGAGGTGGCCCTGATTCATGGAGACCTTCTATTGGTCGAGGAGATAAGTCATTTGGGGCTACCATGGAGGATGAATAGAGGTAAAATGAAGATGAAGAAGATGAAGATGGTTGTGATTGAGAATCACTGAATCCTACATATAACTCCTCTTTAATGAATCTAAATGAAGGATCCATGGTTTCTCTCAAAGTTTGTAGATCTCTTGGATTGACTAATTTCACTGAATTTGAATTTGCAATATAGAGGTAAATGTGAAAAGGGTTAAGAGAGAATTAAGTGGAAATTGAAAGGTTAAAACTTTGGAAAATTTATTGCAGAGATTTAGGGTGTGAAGATGAAGTATATATAATGGAGAAGATTAGAGAAAGAGGGAGAGACAAGGAAGCAACATGGTTTTGTAATAAATTTGTATTATATTTCTGTTTTTATAAATATTGATGATGGATTCCTTCCTCTTTTGTATATTTTTATTCCTTTTATTTATAAAATGTTCTTTATTTATTTATTTAGTGTGGCATCAAGACAGTGTGACATTGCCGGACCCTAAAGCATATCCTGAGATTATTTTTGTCAAAAGATATTTTCTCCGCTCTCTCATGAGTCACTCTTTATAAAGTTGTAAGCAATATATGTAAGACTGTTTAATAGCTTCAAAAAATATATGTATTCGTGTTGTATTTTTTTTTTTTTTTTTTTTTTTTTTTTTTTTTNTTTTTTTTTTTTAAACTGATCATATATATAAATAAAAGGTACAAGGGAATACAAGCAAGCGACAAACTTCTAGCACAAAACGATGGAAGAGAGACAGGAGATAAGTAAACCAACATTAAAAGACAATAGTCTCGACATTAATATTGAAAAAACTGGAACCAAGAGTCGAGGAGAGAGCCCGGCAGATATACCTCAGTTGGTGGACTTAATGCTATAAGCTTGCAACGTAGTAAGGATCTTATATCCTTTACTATCACCAAGATGGACCTAACAGAACCCGCATGAACCCTTGAATTTCTTTCTATCCAGAGTTCATAAACCACTGCTTGGATAAGGATTGAGAATATAATTCTCAGATTTCTTGAGAGGACAGAGCTCATAATCCAATGTAGGATCGCATGAAGACCATGGGGCGGAGTAATGGTATCATGTTGTCCAAAAGCTGACCATACCTGTGAAGAGAAGGAGCAATCAAGGAAGACATGATCTTGAGTTTCTGCATGAGCACCACACAACAGACACAAAGGAGGTACATGCAAACCCCAGGCCAATAATTTATCCCTTGTAGGGAGCCTGCGATGCATCAACAACCAAAAAACGAATGCATGCTTTGGAATTCTTTGGGGGAAACCAAACAGAATCCTTCCACCACACTTTTGGACATTTAGTAGTAATAGAATCCCAGGTTCCAGAAGACGAGAACTGACCCGGTGTAGATATCCCTTTACAATGCCAAAGAAAACCGTCTCGGACATTAGACTGGAGAGTAGGAATATCAGGTAAGCAAGATCGCATTAGATGGCAGATAGGATGTCTCCTCGAAACTGATCTCCAATTTGTGACCTGAAAAGCTTGCACAAGGGATGCACGCTTCGGAATCCCTAACACCCTAGGACCATTAGGTCCTGTGATCGAAATCAAAGGGCCAAGTGAAGTCCAGTTATCGCACCAGAAGAGAATGTCTTGCCCATCTCCTACATCTGCAAATAAAAAGGTTCTGGCCAGCTCTTTAAGCTTCAGAATTTGCTTCCAAATCCAACTTCCTTCAGTATGAATAGCCAAGTCCCAGAAAACCCTTCCTCTGATAAGATTTGATTTCAACCAGGATACCCACAATGAGCCACCTCTAGTGTAAATAAGCCATATTAGCTTTAAAGTAAAAACCTTATTCCAAGGCTCCAGACGGCGTAGTCCCAATCCTCCACAATCTTTCGGTGTACAAATCGTGTCCCATGCCACTTTATGACCTGCTGCAGTATCACTCTGACCCTTCCAAAGAAAGGAAGCACACATTTTCTCAATGGATCTTAAGCAAGCTTTAGGTAAAGGAAACACCGTTAGCCAAAAGTTTACCAAGCTATATAAAACAGATTGAATCAACTGCAACCTTCCAGCGAATGATAGACGACGTGTCTGCCAAGAAACAAGTCTTACCCGAACTTTATCGAGTAGCGGCTGATAATCCGAGATAACCATCTTATGAGGAAGAAGCGGTAGCCCAAGATAACGTATCGGTAATGATCCCTGAGAGATCCCAAACCGCATAGAGATAGCGGCCGCATGAGACTGGTCATTCCCATCAATGAAAAGCTGGGATTTTGCTTCATTGAGTTTTAGACCGGATCCTGAATAGTAATTGTCCATAATGCTGAGGATCTTTTCCAATGAGTTCTCCTTACCATCAAAGAAGATAAGCAAATCATCTGCAAAACTAAGATGTGTTACCAAGGGATTAGTACATAACGGGTGACGGCCAAAAATTCCCGATGATGCTGCAATATCCAGTTCCTTGGAAAGAACATCCATGGCAAGGACAAATAGAGCAGAGGATATTGGATCTCCTTGCCTTAACCCCTTCTTTCCCGGCAAAAAACCGGTGAGTTCCCCATTGATTGAGAACGAATAGTAAGGCGTTGTTACACATTCTCGTACCCAGCTGATAAATCTAAGGGGTAACTCCAAAGCCAAAAGAAGATTTAATAAAAAATCCCAATTTAAGTTATCATAAGCTTTGGCAAGGTCTACCTGCATACAACCTCGGGTGATAGGTCCAGGCTTATGGAAGTCCACAACCAATTCAGAAGCCAAGAGGACATTTTCGCATAGAAGACGCCCCGAGATGAAACCAACCTGATTAGCCTGTACCGCCAAATCTAGAAAAATCTTAATCCTGGAAGCAATGAGCTGAGATATGACCTTGTACACCGTCGTGCAACACGAAATAGGTCTAAATTCCCCCAAGGATTCAGCACCTGATCGTTTAGGAATAAGCACAATCAAAGTAGAGTTAACACATCGAGGGAGCTTACTGGTAACAAAGAACTCTCTGACTGCTTCAATAACATCAAACCCAATAATATCCCAAGTCGAAGTAAAAAACTCTGCAGTTAGCCCGTCAGGCCTTGGCGTTTTTCCTTTAGGGAGATTAAATACCGCATCCCTGATCTCGCTGCTAGTCGGAATACTCATAATAGTATCTGCCATATCTGTACCGCAACGAAACGAAGTAAGTTCCTTAAGATGTAAGACGGAGTAAGGAACTACCTCATCGTTTTTAGAACCCAATAATCTCTTGTAGAAATCCACAACCAAAGTCTTAATACCAATGGAATCCGACACTCTATTACTGTCATCATCCAAAAGAGAGTGGATCGAATTCCTAGCCACATTCCCCTTGACCGTCCGGTGAAAAAATGTTGTGTTCCCATCGCCCTCCTTCAACCATTTAACCTTCGCCTTCTGTCTAAAAAAACTCTCCTCTGCCTTTGACCAATACATCCATTCCTCATGCAGCCTCTTCTCCTCCAGAAAGAACGATTGAGATGGAGAAGATAGTCCCCTACGTTGGCAATCTGTTAAACGATCGAAAGCGTCATGTGCACGCTTTGGCAAGTCATTGAAGCTGGTACGATTGAGGTCTCTACACGCCGCCTTCGCCACCTTAAGTTTGCTCAAAAGGACATCGAACATGGAACCAACCGAGGGAACCAACATACACGCATCAGTTATGAGAGCCTTAAAATTCGGATGAGTGGAGAGACAGTCGAAGAACCTAAAAGGAACTTTCCTTATGACATGAGGATCGCCCAAGGTGACTAAGCAAGGAGAATGATCCGAAACCCCCGGAGATTCAAAGAGAGCAGAAGAAGCAGGGAACATGTCCATCCATATCTCGTTCGATAACGCTCTATCCAGCTTACGAGCAATGGGATTAGTAACCTGCTTATTTGTCCAAGTAAAAAAACATCCTCTGAAGGGAATATCCGCCAACCTTGTGGAATCCAAGAAAATCTGAAATTAGTCATTCCTATAGGAGAGGTGACAAAAGGATAAACCGAGTATCTCTCCCTAGCATTGAGAACTTGGTTGTAATCTCCCAGAAGAATCCATGGAGAGTTAGCAAAGCGCAAATCTCTCGACCAGATATCGAGGAAATCCCACAACGCCCGACGCTCAATCTCCGCATTTCGAGCATAAATAAAAGCCGCCAAAAACCTATGTCCCAGACCATTGAGAGAGACATCACAAATAGTGCACTGATCAGACTGACCCAGTATTGTAACTGTAACAGAAGGATGCCAAACCAGAAGAATACGGCCGTTTGTAGCCGTCGAAGAGTAGTTACATTCAAAACTCCACCCTGGTATACACTTTGTCATAATTGCAGGCAACTTATCCGAAGTAACGCGAGTTTCCAACAGACCTCCCACGAGGAGGTTATTCTTCTTGACCCATTGAGCAACTGCCCTCTGCTTACACTTAGCATTCAATCCTCTAATATTCCAAGAGAAAATCATCAGTAAAAGGTAGATGGGTCGAGAAACACCAAACTTACGATCAGAGACTCGCCCGATGAATCACTTCTACTCGATCTCCAGTCATCATCTGCCGCATTTGAACGGTCCCAATCTGAATCACTGAAGATCTCCTCACAATTAGCATTTTGGATGTCTAGCAAAACCTGCTTGCGTAACGACCTCCTTGCCTTTTTCTGAGCTTTAACCGCAGATCTACTCTGACGAGGAGACGGAACTGACGATCTCTGACGCAGAACTCGTTGGGCTTGCAAAATAAAATCCGCTTCTAGGCGTAGATTGCTTGAAGTCAGCGAAGTATCCGTTTTATTCAAAAAACTCTTAGAGGGAGAGATTGAACGATTTTTTGAACGCCTCTCTTCAAGCTTCGAATGACCTGAATCAGAGGAAGAGTCCGATAAGGGGGTCTTGTCAGGGAGCTGTGCATTAATCAATGGAGAAACACGAATATCCGAATCAATGGGGTCAGTAACCGGAGCCATAGAGGTCGGAGCAATAATAGCCATGAGTTGGCTTGTCAAGACTTCAACAATTTCAGTATCAGTAAGCTTGGGCGTTGGAGGAGTAGCCACGAGGAGTCCTTCACCAGATATCTTGGGAGACCCCCTGAGCTCAGTATCCGCGTTAGGAGGAAGCAGACAACGACGAACTAAGTGTCCAAAGTGATTGCATCTAGGACCCCCTGAGCTCAGTATTCGTGTTGTATCTTTATTTGGTTCACAAATAAGTATTTTTGCATGCATTTACACCAGTCAAGATTGTTCTTATTTTATTAAAAATATATCCTTCTCACAAAAATCATTGAAAAGCAACCAGATTTGTATATGTTCAAAGAGTTTTTTGTTCTGTAAATTGAATCGTGGTACGTTTTTTGTTGTTAGACCATGCTCAACGGTGATATGTATTCGATTGTGGCCTGT
>OVAU01003413.1:0-11122 GCA_900406315.1 Biscutella laevigata subsp. laevigata
AATGGACAATTAAGTTTGCCCATTATTGATTATTGTAACAATTCATATATTGATTCTAAGAAATATTTATAGTAAATTTTGTTTACAGTGATGTGAATTCACTATTACCATGTCGTGATTTCGAATATAAAAATATTTACTTTTTTATTTATGAAAGTTTGGTTAATGGATTGGCTTATTGTGGTTTATAGTAATTAACAAAGATTCTTAAAATTTATTAAACTTATGCTCACACAAAAAAATAAACCTGATAAAATATTTTGCATGTTAAATTCCAAATTATTTTTAAAATTTATTGACAATTTTACAAAACAATTATAGCAAACTAACGTTAGATAAAAAAAAAAAGTTTATCATTGTAGAGTATAAAAACATATATAGAGCCTTTCAGTTTAGTGGATCGTCATTAATTATAGATTATATAACTTCCAATATATCCTAAAAGAAGCTTATTATGATATAGATGTAAACGTAATCGTGTAATCATTACAAAAAAAAGAAATATAATTCTAATTTAATTATTTAAATGCTATTACATATTTTTGTTAGAGAGAGAGAGCTGGCCTACCACCAATATGCTTTGGCTTTGCCTTTTATATGTGTCGGCAAATTCTGGTGTTTGGTTTCTATCACTTTTGGTATGTTTACTTTCACGTTACCTTAGGTTTGGCCATTCAGATATATATATATATAAGAACATCCAAATTTCAGTTTCTCGATTTAGCTCTTTCGTCTTTTAACCTTAATCGGGAATTTCTATTTTGAATGTTTTTATACATAACCTAAAAATGGAAAATTTATATTTTTTTTAAAAAATATTGAGCATTCGTCGATCAGTGGTTGAATCTTGAGTAGATGATTTCCTATTTCTTTCCACTAGATATATGGCAGAATATTATGGGCGTGTTCATTTTGACGACGCAGCGATCATCATCAGCGGCAGGAAAATCAATAGGGAAGAAGACATCTTAAAAAAAAGAGCCGCTCCTTTTGATCGCTGGGAACCATTCACAGTGCAAAACAAATGAGGAAAAGTGTCGCTGATTTTCTCAGCGTTGATGACGGCACCAGAACTCTTCTATAACTCTTATCGCTGCGACTAAAATTTAATTCTCAATCTTTTTTTTGTCTTCTTCCCTTGTAAAATTACTGCCGCTAATGATGATAGATGCGTCATCTAAACAAACACGCCCTATGTGGTCGAGTGATAAGCAGACGAGCTTAGGATGCTCTCACATTCTCGATTCGACCCACTTATTGCCCGAATCAAGCTAGGTGATGGTGAGGGGTGTCACTTGACCTACGTCAATTTTCTTTTTTTACAATTTTTAAATAACTTTTTAAATATTATTAAATTGACCAATATAAAATATTAAAATTTTGATTTTGACTCTCCTAAAGTATTTTTCTAGATCCGCCACTGGAAAAAGGTCTCATGATTTTTAAATGTTTAGGAAAATATAAGACCATCTAATACTATATCCGGAGAACGAGTCTATTTGTAAATTACAAGTCCTTCAATAGGATTTGGGATCAACTCTAATTTAACAATAAATAAATAAATAAATAGATCTGATGATATATGATAGTTTATAGTGTTATGATTATGGTGATCTAATGTATATGTGTTTGTATATTATTTTGGATTAATATAAAGATGTTTCAAAATTACTGAATTTTGTTCGAGATCAATTCTAGTGGACCCAAAAAAGTTACAAACTTTCAGGTATGTATTTGTTAGACTGTATATATTATGTAATCTTCAATCCTTAAACAATTGATTTATTAGCTAAACTCTTAAAACCTATCGTACTTTTTTGAAGAATCAAAGTAGCAATTAGTTAATTTTAATAGTCAATGCGAATCAGTGTATGTATATAAAAGGATTTATCATATCTCATGTTCTCCATATGCGGTACAAAACTACTGGAGTTTATTAGTTTGTGACCATAATTATTCAGGATCTGGATAAAAACAAATAAATGCATGTGATGATTTATAGTACAAGCTAATTACAAATAGAGAGGCACACATTTTCAGTAGAAAAAGTAAAAGAAAATCTTCAGCCTAACACTTCCAATAAAGTTTAGATTATTTTGAATTCAAGTCAAATTTTTACTTTATTCATGTTAGTGATTATAACTGCTACAATTAAAAGCAGAGATTTCTCGTAAGATGCAAAAATTTGTTATGTTTAAAGTCACTTTAACTTTGGGTATCATTGCAAAGCCGATTCAAAAACAATTCCTACTTTTATCTTTGTAAAATAAATAATGTTTACAAAATAAATGCTCGACCTTTATTAGGTTATCTATGATTTACTAAAATTTACTATAACAAATAAAAAAAAATATTTTGACACAACCCTACTATATATATCAAACATGAGAAGATACAAATTTTGAGTAATTGGAGAAGAAAGGTGAAAACAAAAAATCATTTTACACCACATCATTGGTTATAAAAAAATAAATTATATATTTGGAAAAACCTATTTACCAAGGGTGTGTATATCCTAGTTGAATTTTTTTGAATGATATGAGATTAGATGTTTTAAATCTTAATTCTGTAATTAAACTATATTTAATTTGCATAAAATTATCTACACAAGTATCATTTCTAAGGGATCTAGAGTATCTTAACAACACCACAGTGTACTTCATGTATCAGAAATGACTAGAAATTGATAAGAAATATATCAGTAATGGCATAAATTGAAAAGAACTGTAAAAAATACAAAAGTGTGTGGAAATGGAATAGCAAAATAGAGATGGGTTAGATGTTGGAGCGTATCAAAGTATATTAATAAAATGTCAAATCACATCATATATATATTATCATATCTTTTAATTGACTATTGTATAGAATAATTATCCAATGGGATAACGTATTATCTTCGCCACCTAATTAAGCACAAACTCCACTCATAGCAAATTCTGATTTTCTTGTGATGTTCCTTTTTTTTTTCTTTTCAACCTAATCCATCACTAGAAATGTTAGTTAAAGTTATAGCATAGTTATAGTTTTTTAAACAAATATTGAGCAATCGCAAAATATAACACCACCTAAGAAAAACCCATTCAGCAAATATAGAACAAAGTATGTTATACGAAACAGTAGGAAAATAAATCACGGAGCCACTGTAATATTCCCGTAATACAAAAACTATATATGTATATATAAACAGTTTGTTGCAAATGGATTATAACAAAGTTTTACAAAAACATTTAATATATCTCTAAAATTTACATATTTTGTCTTATTTTACATCGTAACCAATAATTATGGATCGAAGAGTGTATGACTATATTGTTCAGTCATAAAAGAGTATAAAATTTGTTATTTGTAATAATTTTGAGATTATTTTTTAGTCCTAAATCAATTGTTTTCTTTAGCTATCTCGATGGACGAATTCAAAACTATACTATATAATCTATATTTTCATACACATATAAGCCTATTATTGGAAATGAAAATGATAGTCAAAATTAATTTTTTTTAGGAAACCTGTACACGGTTCTAATGACTAATAGACATGACACAGCACATTATAATACAAATGCATGTGTTAACATCAAATTTAGTGATTTCAAAAGCATAATCTACGGTGTAACTGAACAATCAGAAGAAGACGAATCCCACTATGATAGTTACATGTCATACATCCTCACGACACGAGTTAAATACTTGTGCACAAAAAATGTAAAATTACAAAATTATTATGTTGTTTTATCACTGCAACATATACACGCAGCTCACACTATAATTTCTTTCTCCCCAAGAGATCTAGATGTCCACTCACTTCTCAATCGTTGGAATCATTTGGGTGGGACTCACTATATTATGTAAAATTTAGGAAATTATATCAATAATCTATAAAACTTCAAACTATAATTTTTACTAATCAAAATAAAAAGTTTAGTATCTTCATATATAATTATATACATAAGTCACAATTTTCAAAAAGTTTATAAAAAACGATTTTAAATCATTAAAGTTGATAATTCTTTTAATCATGGAGTACAATCTTTTTAGATCGGATCTAAAGAATATAACATGGTTTTCTCTATACCGAAATTCGAACTCATAGTATATATTCCTTTAACAATCATGAATTACACGGCCCAATTTAAATAATATAGAAAACTCAATCGTAAAATAATAAATCAATCACAACAAATACAAATCAACAATAAATAGGAATTATCTATTTATAAATATTCTTATAACAATGTGAAATTTAAAAACTAAATCTTTCATATTTAAAATATAAGTCATTTGATTATTAAAAAAATTATGATCAAAATCAAATTAAATAAATATTTAGGTATTATATTGTTTTCATCACCATCATAAATAATTATACGTTTAAATAGAAATGTAACATTAAAAAAAGAAAAAAGAAAAAAGAAATGTAACCTTAAGAAAAGTGGTTATTTGTAAAAGGTAAGTCAACAGCTGAAAGTTAAGTTGATTGTGTTAAACAAGTCTGCATTAACTACACTTCTTAACTCATATTTCTTGTGACTTGCCTGTAAAAAACATAACTTGAAATTTACATCAAAATGGCAAAAATAAAGAACAACAAAAAAGAAAAAGACTCGTAATGCGTTTGGCATTGTAGCTATTAGGCAAGAAAAGGATGAATGTGACTATGAGAGAACAGAGAGAAGTGGGCAAATCTTTGAGGAACAGAAGAGAAGGTAGGCCCATCTCTCTAGAATCATGCTTTTCTCTCTCCTTCTCCATTCCTTTTTCTCACTCTTCTCCCCCCCATTTACAGCCCAATTGCACTATCTTACTCATCATCATAACTATTTTAGCACTAATCTCGAGAAGATAAAGAAACCCCTCTCTTTCTCTCTCTGTCTCCCTTGTTCCTTCCGTTTCAAAGTTTCTTCCTTTTGGGCGGGTTTTCAGGAAGTTTGGTTTTTTTCTGTTTTTGTTGGACGTTTCTTTAGTTTCTGGGTCTCTTGTAGTTGTGTTTTGTTTTTTAGTTCTAGGTACTAAGTCACGCTTTTCTCTATCCAAAACTTTGAAAGCTTGTGACTGACTATATGATATTTCTGAGATTTTATCTGGCCTTCTGATTAAAGTCTCCGTTATTCTATTTTTAAGGTTTCGCTTCTTTTTTCCACCCCTCACCTCTGCTTTTTTTTGTATGGCTATACTTTGAATTTTGGTGATACTAATGGTTGCTTGAAATCAATCTCTTCTCTTTGTATAGTGATGGGTACTGAGGAGAAGCCTCTTAATCCCCTTGAGTCAAGCCATGGTGATGGTGATTATTCCCCTACTTCTATTCAGGTACAAACATATGTATGTATGTATGTATGTATGTATGTATGCAAGTATGGAGTTTCTTTTTGAAGAATTGATCAATGAATGAATTAGGTATGATAGGAATTAGATTATGTGGTTCTTGAACGGAATTGAAACGATGAGAGGATTTTAGTGGTGATAACTTGCCAAAAGAGTTCTTAGTATGCTTAAAAATTCATGCATATGGAGCAGATCAATTTTTTCTGGGAACCTTAATCTCCTATTATTGCTGTTAGTTTCCTCCAAGGGATCACTTCCCTTAGGGAATTACTGTGTTGTTTAAGTTCTCATAGAACTCTCTTGTTACTCTTTGTTCTTAATAAGAAGGCCGTGGGATCCTCTTCTATAACAGAAGAGACTTCTGCAAATGTTCAACAATGGAGGCGAAAGAACCTCTCTTTGCAGATACCCACAAGAGCAACTGGTCTCACTCCTGAAGATTCGGTTGTAATAAAAATGCCTCCGACGCCAAGTCCAACTCCGAGAAGAGTCAACTTTGCTATGACTTTGAGTTCTCCAGGTCCTGCTTCTACTTCTTCTTCAATTCCTCCGAGAGGCAAATCTTCCCTGAAGAATCTATTGCCAAAAGTTGGGCTCAAACCAAAAATCTCTAACACCGATATTGAAAAGGGACAACGGGATATCTGTGCTTCTTCTGCATTACAGGAAAAGGCTTCGATCTCGAGGTCATTATCACTTTCAAAGTTATTTACGCCTAGGATCAAGAGAACTTCATCTCTGCCTGTGACTCCCATTGTTCTTTCAAACTCAGAGTCAGCTCACGGAGGAAGCAGTGTTGCTCCACAAACTCCAAGCGTAAGCGTTCTCTTCTATCGCTTATGAGTATCTCACGACCGTCTAGGTACTTATACATGGTATTGCAGAGCAAAGGGAGCGTGAAGATAGCTCGTTCTCGCTCTGTGCCTGTCAATGACAAGGAATTAAGCCTAAAGGGAATGGATTCATACTTCAGAGTAATTCCGTCGACTCCTCGTGTAAAGGAAGGAGAGATTTTCCCAAATGCATCAGAGGCTGGTAATACTGGTAAGTTCTTGCTTCAATGAGGTACAGGTTTTTTTTCCCGAGATATTTGTTTGTTTACAAATTCTATCTTTATGTATTGAACAGAAGCATGTGAGTCTGATGGAGAAGACATACCTGAGGATGAAGCAGTTTGTAGGATTTGTTTGGTAGAGCTCTGTGAAGGAGGAGAAACCTTGAAAATGGAGTGTAGTTGCAAAGGCGAACTTGCCCTTGCCCACAAAGATTGTGCTCTTAAATGGTTCACCATAAAGGGTAACAAGACCTGTGAGGTGTGTAAGGAAGAAGTCAAGAACTTACCTGTAACACTCTTACGGATCCAAAGCATGCGAAATTCTGGTGTTCCTCAGCTTGAGGTCAATGGGTACAGGTAAAATACTCATACATTGTACAAATTGTCTGCAAGACTTGAACTTTACAGAATATTCAAACATTCTAAAACTGACTTCTGGTTAAATGCTAAACTTCTCCTGAATCTCTTGCATTATTTCTCTTCAGAGTTTGGCAGGAGGTCCCTATTCTAGTCATCATCAGCATGCTCGCTTACTTCTGCTTCCTTGAGCAGCTCCTTGTAATTCGTCTTTACTATATATAGCAACAACAACAACATAGTGATATAGAAGTACTACAGACAGTTATCTATAACAGAAAATTTTCATTTTCAGGTTGAGAAATTAGGTACTGGTGCAATTGCAATATCTCTGCCGTTTTCTTGTATTCTTGGTCTTCTTGCGTCCATGACCGCATCAACCATGGGTAAGTGCTCTTTTGTAAAAACTCTTTTCAATTTGTTCCTCCACTCCGATCTGTTTTGGCTCTGAATTAAATCCTCTTCATGATGCAGTAATGAGAAGATTTGTCTGGATTTACGCGTCTGTCCAATTTGCTTTAGTTGTTCTCTTCGCTCATATATTTTACTCAGTGGTTAGTACTCTTCAACGCATCTTTTTGTTTTTTCTGTCCATTGCGAGAAATATCCTTAAAAGCTAAAGAACGTGCAAGCTTTTGG
The DNA here is from genome assembly GCA_900406315.1 of Biscutella laevigata subsp. laevigata. NCBI lineage: Eukaryota > Viridiplantae > Streptophyta > Magnoliopsida > Brassicales > Brassicaceae > Biscutella > Biscutella laevigata. The sequence continues at coordinate 7,373 of OVAU01003413.1, forward strand.
TTTAGAGAGATAAATATCGAGACTATTGAAATCTCTTAAGAGCAACCTTTATCATATTTCAGTCTATAAACTCAACTTTATTGTTGTTAAAATCGTATCAGGTGAAGTTGCAACCAGTTCTGTCAGTTCTTCTATCCACATTTGCTGGATTTGGTGTCTGCATATGCGGAAGTTCAGTGATGGTCGAGTTTGTGAGATGGAAACGAAGATGGCGAGCAAGAAGGCTAGAGCAACAGCTAAACGCTCAGACACTGCCGCCACCACAACCGCTGGATGCGACAACCTCTCTGCATCATCCAAATGCCTCGTAGAACCAAGAAGTGGAGGATGATGAGTTTACTTATTTATACAGTAGTTGGTTAATGTTATGTGATGATTNTAAACTCAACTTTATTGTTGTTAAAATCGTATCAGGTGAAGTTGCAACCAGTTCTGTCAGTTCTTCTATCCACATTTGCTGGATTTGGTGTCTGCATATGCGGAAGTTCAGTGATGGTCGAGTTTGTGAGATGGAAACGAAGATGGCGAGCAAGAAGGCTAGAGCAACAGCTAAACGCTCAGACACTGCCGCCACCACAACCGCTGGATGCGACAACCTCTCTGCATCATCCAAATGCCTCGTAGAACCAAGAAGTGGAAGATGATGAGTTTACTTATTTATACAGTAGTTGGTTAATGTTATGTGATGATTTGTATAAAGAAAAGGGAAAGTAATGAAGGAATGCTTAAAGATGGTTCTTTTGTTTGTCTGACTTCATTACTTACACCTCTTGTATTGTTGAAAATTTGTAGCTTTGATTTCTCAACTCAATCTCTGCAAACGAAATGTTTGTGGTAGTTAATTGGAATTAAAAGTTTTCTTGGGGTTTTTTGGGTATAAAAATGATTTGTGGACTCGAGTAATCAAATTGAGAACAAAAGGTCACGAGGCAGTCACGTGCCTATTTCATCAAACTTCTTCTTCTCTTCTCTGTTCCACGAACTTAGGTGTTTGGACTTAATCTCTGTCCTTCTTCTCGCGACGGTGAACGACTGAAACTCGAAGTAGATTATACAGCAATGAATTTCTCCACGAGGCTCGTCGATAAACTTCCCGGAATCTTACCGGGGCCGTCGTCTCCTCTCCTGCGTAAAGGTTTGATTCATATTATATGTTCTGCGTTTTGAGAATTGCTCGTTTGGTTTTTCCGGGAAAGTTGGATTCAACTCAAAGGGAAAGTTATGCCGATTTCTTTTCTGGGTTTCCCTTCTTCTGTTTATTATGAAGGAAACTTTCATAGGTTTCTCCCTGAATCAGATAGGAGATTTTAGGTTGTATAGCTTGTTCTAAGTCTAAATTCAATTCACAGCGTCGGTTTTTAAGTTACGGATGAAAGCTAATGAGTAATGAGGGCAGTCATCGATTCTTCTCTTGTGTATTAGGAGTTCCCGAGTTGAGATTCTTTTCAATTGCTAACCACAGTAGAAGATTGAGATGGGGATTGCAGAAGAAAATGGTTTGGAGTTTAGAGAGAACAGAAACCTGTGTAGTGAACAATTCTTGCATTGTTCATCCTGCTTCCGAAGCTTATGCACAAGAAGCTATTGAAGCAATCAAATCCGAGAAAGTTATCGCTGTACCAACCGATACTCTTTATGGATTCGCTTGTGATGCTTGGTAAGGGAAAGATCTTTCACTGATTAGCTGAATTAGCTTTACATTTACCAAAACTAAGTTATGATTATATAACATGAACAGTTCTTTAGAAGCGGTTAACCGGATATATGAGATTAAAGGCCGTAAACTTACAAGCCCTTTAGCTATCTGCGTTGGGGATGTATTAGATATCAAGAGAGTTGCTACAACAAACCACTTACCTCACGGTTTACTTGACTCGCTCTTGCCTGGTCCAGTCACTCTCGTCCTTCACCGAGGTTTGACATCTTCTTCTTAATGTGGTTGAATCGATATGATCTCTGTATGTGAGATTGTTCTTGTAGTGTTTAAACAGGTGAATCGAGCATTCTTGAGAAGTCATTAAACCCGGGGATCAGTACTATCGGAGTACGAGTTCCAGATTGTGAATTCATTAGGGAAGTATCAAGAGGCTCAGGCAGTGTGTTGGCTCTTACAAGTGCTAATCTAAGCGGTGATAGAAGCAGCGTTTGTGTCAAAGATTTTGAGAATCTTTGGCAGCATTGTGCTTATGTGTATGATGGTGGTTTGCTTCCATCAGGTCGTGCAGGATCTACAATTGTCGATCTGACTAGAGTCGGAAAGTATAAGATCATTAGACCAGGAAGGTATGCAATTTTAGAAAATCTTAGTGAATCAGATCAATCAATACGGATTGATGGATTGGAATCTTAAATCTTAGTGATGTCTTTGTTCCTCGTTATTAATTCAGCGCGCAGCAAGCTACAGTGGCGATTCTTGAAAAGTATTTGCTGGAAGAAGAAGATGGTTAAGAGAAGAAAATCTGGTTGAGCTCTGAAGAAGACGGTTAAGATAAGAAAATCTCATCTAACTTGGTTTGGACTTGGTTCTTAATCGGTTTTTGGTATTGGTTTAAGCTATATATGTGTAGTACAGATTGTTGATTTTGACTTTAGAGCAAGTTCTCAACTCCAATTTTTTGTGGCATGCATGTGTGATTTTGGTGGATAGTTTCATAACCTTCAATTAAAGTTTCTTATGGGTCCATTTTGTAAAACGAATGTATGGAAATATTACTTTCGTATCATGTCTAGATTTGNCGGTTAAGATAAGAAAATCTCATCTAACTTGGTTTGGACTTGGTTCTTAATCGGTTTTTGGTATTGGTTTAAGATATGTATGTGTAGTACAGATTGTTGATTTTGACTTTAGAGCAAGTTCTCAACTCCAATTTTTTGTGGCATGCATGTGTGATTTTGGTGGATAGTTTCATAACCTTCAATTAAAGTTTCTTATGGGTCCATTTTGTAAAACGAATCTATTGAAATTATACGATCGTATCGGGTCTACATTTGTAAAGTAATTCTTTCAAATTGTATAATTAGGGAAAGAATGAGATATATTGTTTTCCCCAGATTATTTTCTTTTAAATTTCTTATTTTTTACTAAAACAAAACGGGTAAAGATATAATAACTATTTNTAAGTTTCTTATGGGTCCATTTTGTAAAACGAATGTATGGAAATATTACTTTCGTATCATGTCTAGATTTGTAAAGTAATCCTTTCAAATTGTATAATTAGGGAAAGAATTAGATATATTGTTTTCCCAATATTATTTTCTTTTAAATTTCTTATTTTTTTACTAAAACAAAACGGGTAAAGATATAATAACTATTTAGAAAGAAAGATCCAAAAATACCATTTAAAAGAATACTATTTATTGACTGTTTTGTATAAGTTATGGGCTCAAAGTTGAAGAAACAATAAATACAGGATCTCATTTTTCAAATTCAACGTTTCAGTTCTAACTTTCTTCCTCTTCTGCTTAAAAAATGTCATGTAAAATGCCATGATGTGTCTTTGTCTGTTTCTAAAACGTTTATCCTCACTTTCTTTCTTTCACTCCCCTGCTTACGTGAAATCAATCCCTGTCTAACTCTTCTCACCACCAATTTCTTCCTCTCGAACATTCCCTTCTCTATTTTTGATTCCTCCGGTTCAAGACTGGTTTTTCAATTGCGTAATCTTGGCTCGCCTTCAGGTACTGCTTGCATGGCTTTAGATGATGGGTTTTCTCAAACTAGTGGAAATAGTTCATGGGTCTGGTCTAATC
>OVAU01003414.1:0-11122 GCA_900406315.1 Biscutella laevigata subsp. laevigata
CTTTTTTAAGGTATTTATAAAAGAAATAGACAAAGGGAGGAAGCTGAGAGAGAATTAGTAGTAAATGGAGACGCGTGATTGTGGTTCATCATTCTAGGGCAAACTCATCGGATGAAACTAGGATATGGTTCCAGGCGCAGGAAGAAGAGACAGTACAAGCTCAGATCGTGAAAAATCGAGTTCCATACATTACCAAAAGGTGGAGACCTCCAAGAGAACCATGGCTTAAATGTAATATTGGTTGCTCATGGTCAAAGAAGAAACAGATGGGAGGTCTCTCTTGGATTGTACGAGACTGGAAAGGAAAAGTTCTGATACATAGCAGATGTTCGATTATTGCAATGGCTTCCTTAATGCAGGTTAAGGTCAAAGGCTTAATATGGGCAATGGAGAGTATGAAGGATTTGAGACTTCATCAAGTTGTGTTTGCTTTAGAATCGAAAGAGTTGGTTGGTGTTATTCAGAGACCCCTAGCTTGGCCATCCTTTTGGTGTCACAAGCACCAGATTACTAGTCTAGGATCCCATTTTTTGAGATGGAAACTGGTTTTTGAATCCTTTTGTACGAATCGACCAGCTTTCAAGATTGCTAAGAGTGTGACTTCTCTGGGTTTGATCCAGTCGTATGTAGCTTCGGGTTATCCGTTCTGACTAAGGGAGATGCTCTTACGAGATGAAGTTGCTTGCTGAGAAGAGGATTCAAGGAGTTTCCATTGTTAATCGTGAGGTCCAGTTTTTTTTTTTGTGGCTGGTTCCTTCTTTCGATCCTTGTTTCGCCTGTATTTGGTGGGCTTTAAGCTTGTCCCTTTTGTATTGTATTCGGATCCCTAATCATCTCTATATATCTTTCCTTTGACAAAAAAAAAAAAAAAAACTAAACAATACGTAATCAAGTTCTTTGTATTGTCATCAATGAAATATTGGTGACAATCAAAAAAGAATAGAGTCCATGGGCCATAGGCTTAGTATTCAAAGTAAATGTATACAAAAGGCCCTTTGAATTTTCACCAACTATTACGAAACTGCCATTAGTTCTGCTTCTCTTCCTCAGAAGAATCTCCGACTAAAGCCCTCATCATCTCTTTCTCTCTCAGAAGAATAAAATGGTTTCTTCCGTTTTACTTCAGTCTTCTTACTCTTTTCGATTTTCTACCTTTCGCTTCTTTGAACTTAAAGCTCCCGTCTTCACTCCTCTGTCTTTCGCCGGAAATCATGCGCGAGTTGCTTCTGGTGCGGCACGAATTGGGAAAGGTAAGAAAGCTTTCAATTTTTCATATTCAAGAAACAGTTTTAAGTTTCTTCTCTTAAAATATTTTCTTCTTAATGCTATAATTTATGTGTTTTGCATCATCAAATGCTACTGAACATCTCTCATATCAGTTTGCTTAGAGACCAAACTATCTTATTGAGAGGAATTAAGACGTTTACACTTCAGATTGTTCTGCAGTTTTTCAGATAATTGTGAAATGCTCAAAGAATAAAACAATTTTAAAGAAGCAGAAATTTTGATACGCTGTCGCTTAATTTGCTTCTAAGTGATAAAACAGTTGTAATAATCTTTCAATGTCAGGATGTTTCTTAAACCTCAAGAGTGAATCATCTCAGAGGTTCGCTACCTCAGCTGTTGTAGATGATAAAACTGTTGCACCTAAAGAGAAGAAAGAAGAAACAGATAGTGATTCTGAAAAAGTAGATAACCAGAAGATGATCAGAGTTTGTGATAAGCTTATTGAGGTTTTCATGGTTGACAAGCCCTCACCGTCTGATTGGAGAAGACTATTAGCTTTCAGCAAAGAATGGGAAAATATCCGACCACATTTCTACAAACGTTGTCAAGAACGAGCGGATTCCGAGGATAACCCTGAGATGAAGCACAAGGTTCATCGGCTTTCAAGAAAACTCAAGGAGGTGTGAAAACGTTGATGTTACCCTTCTCTTTTATGTAATTGGAAATCGACTTTTATGATGAACGTTTATGCTCAGGTCGATGAAGATATTCAGAGGCACAATGAGCTTTTGAATGTCATCAAGAGGACATCGCCTGCTGAAATTGGTGAACTTGTTGCTAGACGTCGTAAGGATTTCACAAATGAGTTTTTCGATCATTTGCATACTGTTGCAGAATCCTACTATGACAATCCAGACGAGCAAATTGGTAACTTACATGAAACCCTTTGCCCAATCTCGAAGGAACAACAATACAATAACTGACATTGTTAAATGATTAACTTTTCTTTTTGTCTGGGACAAGCTCTTGCAACACTTGGGAAGTTGTCTATCGCGGCTGTACAAGCCTATGACACTTCAACTGAAAGCATTGATGCACTAAATGCCGCGGAGTTGAAGCTACAAGACATAATAAATTCCCCTTCTCTTGATGCTGCCTGCAAAAAGATTGACAGTTTGGCTGAGAAGAATCAACTTGATTCTGCCTTGGTTCTTATGATCACAAAAGCTTGGTCTGCAGCAAAGGAATCCAATATGATGAAAGATGAGGTACTAAATTACTAGACTTTACATGGATTTTTCTTGGATGACCATTTTTTTTTTTTTTTTGCATAGCATTGGAAACATACAAACCTACTTAAGTCCAGAACCCACCACATAATTTTCTTTGATCCTTCCGGTTTTGGTTCTTGGCAGGTAAAAGACATATTGTATCATTTGTACGTAACAGCAAGGGGGAATCTTCAGAGGCTTATGCCAAAAGAAGTGAGAATACTTAAGTATCTACTATCGATAGAGGATCCAGAGGAACAGATGAGTGCTCTACAAGACGCTTTCACTCCTGGGGAGGAGCTCGAAGGGACTGATGTAGACTACTTATACACGTAAGGAATAACTAAAACTCAGGTCTATTACACACATATAAAAATATATATGTAGATATGAAATCTCAGGTTTGTGTATTGTACTACAATGGAAACAATTTGTAGGACGCCTGAGCATTTGCAGGGCTTGATAAAGACGGTGTTGGAAGCGTATCATTTTAGCAGAGAAGGGAGTTTAGTGAAAGAAGCCAAGGACCTTATGCACCCTGAGCTCATTGCCAAAATGGAAAAACTCGGGAAGCTCGTTGAAAAGAAGTATATGTGATGCAGATTTTACAGATGCTAAGCTCTCCTCTTCTTGTATCTTCTTGTTTCTATGTATGTGTCTGTATATTGTGTTTGACATTCTTCAGGTTTCAGTGTAAGAAAATCGATTTTAGTCACTAAAATGACAACAGCGAATTCAGGTTTCTACAAGGAAGAAGTGTAGAAACTCATGTCTTCTCGGACAAAAACTGCAAAGACAAATGCTATGCAAAGATGATGATGATGATGAACTAACTGGAGAAACTATCCATGCGAGTATTACTGCATAGGATCGTTTGAAATGAGACCACAATGTATGGCTGACTGCCGTAGTCACCTACCTGGGTTTACTCTTTTAAAACAAGTTCGAGACTATAGTGTTTAACTTCGAGTAAGAAGTACCTGTAGGATTGATATCTCAATGAATATTACAAAGTTGATTACATATTATATACTAGGAGATAACATTCAAGATCAGAGTAATTAGTCATCAGTGATTCACATGATAGTAAAAGCGTTAGTTGGTGAATCTATTCAAATTCATGCCAAAATTTTAATGTATTTTGGCATTACTGTCCACAGATTGGATTAAAGAATATAAAGAATACTGAAGATAAAAACACTTTTAACTGACCCACACACTAAACCGTTAATAATTTTTTTCATGGATAGGACAAAGGAAGAGATAAGTAAAACTCCGTAGAACCATGTCTATAGATTTCCTCCACCTATAGAAATGTATAAAAAGAATTACAATAGAGAAAAAAGTATGCCAAAACGTCAAACCCCAAACACAAAATATATATATATATACTCTAATTTACAGGGTAAACTTAAATAGACCAAGAAAAGCAATGAAACTATTTTTTTGTTCAAATCTGAGAAGCTGCAGGCATCTCACACTGCACAGCAAATGCTTCGACTCGATTTCTAAGGTCACATATGTCTTTGTTTGTGCAAAGACTCTTCACAAACTCCTTGTGTGACTTCCCATGTTCTCTCTGCAACGCACTGGTTATCTGAGCAGCCTTCATCAGAAAATCTGCTATTGTCTCAAAATCAGACTCTATGCATCCTCGGGTTGTCATTGCCGGTGTCCCTATTCTTACACCTCCAGGAGATATTGTACCATTGTCTCCAAATATAGCAGTTTTGTTCAAAGTGATATGACACATCTCACACACCTTCTCGTACACTTTCCCTGCAAAAACAGACCCACAAATAATCAGACAATACTCTGCACGAAGGCTGGTCCGAGGGTTTGTTTTTTTTCAGATTTTAGGTATTTAGCTAATTGGCATTTTATAACCATTCAGATTTTTTGGACTCTCCGTTCAAAATTAGGTTTGGATTGTTTTAGACACACTAAAATTGGGTATTTTGCCTAAACTTTGGATTGATGAGTGGTCGGTTAGGTTGAGTAAGGTTTTATTTAGTACCTGTTAAGCCCATTGGAGTGAGATCCCAGAGCAACAGATGGTTATCTGTGCCACCTGTAACCAGTCTGCATTTTCTTCTAAGCAAAGCTGAGGCTAAAGCTTGAGCGTTTTTTTTCACTTGTTGTATGTAAGCTTTGTACTCTGGAGTCGCCACTTGTTTCAAGGCGATGGCAAGAGCTGCGATATGGTTGTTGTGTGGACCTCCTTGTAAGGATGGGAACACGGCAAAGTTGATCTTTTCTTCTAAATCATAGTGCGTGGAACTGTCACAATGACCATGCTTTCTTATCTTTGGGCCTCTCCTGTAGAAGATGATACCTCCTCTTGGACCACGTAGACCTTTGTGGGTAGTGGAGGTAACTATGTCACAGTAATCAAATGGATTTGAACATTCCTGAAAGATAGACAAAAAAAATACAAAACCAAAATTCAGAAACGAACTTTCCTGAAGCAGAATCATAACAATGTTTGACAAATCAATCAAAACATTCCCTTGACCGACACACCAAAATCCAGTTATCATATCCGTTACATGATAAAAGATACGACCATTCTAACTACTAATCCTTCCGACAGTCTTTGTTCTCAATTTCTCAAAAATGTAAAACTTTTAACTCCTATATCATTCCAAACTCACAACATGATTTGACGTTGCTATAATGTAGGCCAACGAGTTACAATGAAACGATCACTCGCCTCCTAAGCTCAATGAGAGTCTACAAAGTACATATTGGTATCATCATCCTATATAGGACCAAAATTTGAATACATGAACAGACCAAACGCTAAATGCTTCACCTAAAACATGGAGAATTCAAGAGGTAATTGATATATCAATAAAAGTAGTAAAGGGGTTTGATTCAAACCTTAGTCGCAACAAGACCGCTTATGTGAGCCATATCACACATCAAAACAGCTCCACACTTGTCAGCAATCTGTCTAACTCTTGCGAAATCCCAATCCCTAGGATACGAACTCCCACCACAAATAAGAATCTTGGGACGATAATCAATCGCCTTATCTTCAAGCTTGTCGTAGTCAATATACCCAGTCTGGGGATTCACTTTATAAGGAAAACTCTCAAAGAAAATCGAAGTAGCTGAAATCTTCTTCCCACCTGGTGTACAATAACCATGACTCATATGACCTCCAGAAGGTGAATCAAGCCCCATAATTCGTTCACCGGGCAATAAAAGTCCAGTGTACACAGCAAAATTCGCAGAAGTACAAGAATATGGCTGAACATTAACACCCCATTTATCAGATCCAAGACCAAACGCAGTAAGAGCTCTTTCAATACAAAGATTTTCAATCTGATCAATGTATTGATTCCCAGTATAGTATCTAGCTCCAGGCATGCCTTCAGAGTATTTATTCGTTAAATGACTTCCTAACGCTTCCATTACAGCTCTACAAACAAAATTCTCAGAAGCAATTAACTCAATTCCTTTAACTTGCCTTTGTTTCTCTTTCTCCATAATCTCGTGAATATCTGGATCAGCTAAGTGAAGTGGTTGATCTCCCCAAGCTCGAACTGCAGCACGTCTTGATTCCAGATCTGTATCACCAATCGTCTTCCTCGGATGTTTTGCTTGAGTCAGAAGTGGACAATCACGTTGCCGTTTTAGACACATATGATGACCTAAGATTCTGAAATGCTCATCTTCCTTTTGTTCTCCTCCGTCTTTCTTTGGCTCCTCGACGGTGATCTTCTCGACTTTCTGTTCGAGTAATTGCAACGGAATTGGAGAGAAAGTGGTTGGTGATGATCGGAAAATCGGATCGACTTGTAGGTTAATCGAATCATCTGCGATTGGTGTTCTCGGAATCGGAGTCATTGATGCGTTAGAGCAACCAAACCCTAATGAAAAGTTAGTTTGAGAACGACTCAAATCCATACAATTGGGAAAACAAAACGAAAGCGAAGAACAAGAGAGAGAGCTTTAATAGAGAATATTTATCTAATCGCTTTATTTTTTGTTCTGTGGAAATGAGAGAGAAGGAACAAAGTGGGAAGAAATTATAAACGAAGAAGAAAGATTTTCGAGGAGGTGACCGGTATTACCGGTTAACAGAGAAATATGAATCTGGACGGTTTCTTGGTTTTGTTAACTTGGACGGTGTATTTGTCGACGGGTGATAGCCGGTAAGGTTAGGATCTTTAATTGGCACCTGTCAAATCTAATAGCGATTTGAGGAGATAAATGGGTTCTCAGTGTTAATGTAGGCTAGAAAGAAAGATAGATTCATTTGGACTTAAATTAAACATTTTTTTTAGGGTAAAACAAAAATGACTAAAAAGAAAAAGTGGGAAGATTAGTTTGAATAAATAATTTAATGTTAGACCAACTTTTTTGATCAATTTGATAAACTTTGATGTCGACGCGTAATTCTGAATGTTTAAGTCTTTATGACTTGGAATTGGAATTGTTGAGTCTAAGCTACATTTTATCATAAGATTTTTCAGTTAAGGTCCGTTCGTTTTTGCATTTGCATTTAGAATATGCATCTGGATACTACATCTAGATGCTGCATCTAGATGTTGTTCGTTTTTGTATCTGCATCCAACTTCTGGATGCTGCATCCGTGTGTTGTTCGTTTTTGTATCTGCATCTAGCATCTAAATGTCATTCAATCTCTCATTAATCATGAAAAAAGTGATTCCCCGTTTTCGGAAAAAAAATGATTCTACGTTTTTGGGGAAAACATAATTCTACGGTTTTCCAAAAAGTCAATTTTTCTAGAAACGTCGGATAGCGACTTTTCGGGAAAACGCGAGATCAAAGCTTTTCAGGACAAAAAGGGATTACGACTTTTCGGGAAAAATGCGGGATTGCGGATTTTCAAGGCAAACACGGGATTGTGGCTTTTTAGAATAAATGCAGGATTGTGACTTTTAGGGAAAAACGCGGGATTGCGGCTTTTAGGGGCAAACGCGAGATTGCGGCTTTTCAGGGAAAACGCGGGATTTTCGCGAAAAGCCGCTATCCGGCGTTTTTCCCGAAAAGCCGCTATCCGGTGTTTTTCCCGAAAAGCCGCTATCCGGCGTTTTTTCCGGAAAGCCGCTATCCGGCGTTTTTCCCGGAAAGCCGCTATCCGGCGTTTTTCCCAAAAAACCGCAATCCGACGTTTTTCCCGAAAACCCACAATCTCGCATATTTTTCAAAAAGTCGCTATCCCAAAATTTTCTCAAAAAGCCACAATTCCGTGTTTTTCTCGAAAAGCCGCAATTCCACGTTTTTCTCGAAAAGACGTAATCCCGCGTTTTTTTTCAAAAAGCCGCAATCCCGCGTTTGTTCCGAATAGCCGAAATCCAGTCTTTCTCCTGAAAAGCCGCAATCCCGCGTTTTCCCGAGAAGCCGCAATCCCGCATTTTTCCCGAAAAGCCGCAATCCCGCATTTTTCCCGAAAGCCGCAATCCCGCGTTTTCCCGAAAAGCCGCAATCCCGCGTTCTTTTTTTTTAAAACCGCAATCCCGCATTTGTTTCGAAAAGCCTCAATCCCGCGTTTTCCCCGAAAAGCCGCGATCCCGCATTTTTTTCTCGAAAAACCGCAATCCCGCGTTTTTTTTGAAAAGCCGCAATCCCACGTTTGTCCCGAAAAGTCTCAATCCCGTATTTTTTCTGAATAGCCGTAATCCCGTGTTTTCCCAAAAGCCGCGATCCCACGTTTTTTTCGGAAAACCGAAATCCCACGTTTGTTCCGAAAAGCCGCAATCCCGCGTTTTCCCGAAAAGCCGCGATCCCGCGTTTTTCTCGAAAAACCGCAATCCCGCGTTTTCCCCGAAAAGCCGCAATCCCACGTTTGTCCCGAAAAGTCGCAATCCCGCGTTTTTTTCGAAAACTCGCAATCTCGCGTTTGTCACGAAAAGTACTAATCCCGCGTTTTTTTTCTGAAAAAGCCCTAATCCAGCGGTTTTTGAGAAAACTTGATTTCAAAAAATTTGAGATGCAAATGTAGTATTCAGATGCTACATTCTATAACATCTCAAATATCTAGAAATTTGAGATGTGTATTCAGATGCAGTATCCAAATACAAATCAAATAGGACCAAACGAACAACATCTCATACGTTTACATTCAGATACTGCATTTGAATGCACATACGAACAACCCAAATCTTATCCGCCTCGTATAATTTTGGTAGTTATCATGCTCTCATTATTTACTCAACTGGTTGTATTATTATTTTTTGGTAAATTCCACAGCTTCTCATGCTCTCATTATTTACTCAACTGGGTTATCTTCTTGTCCAAAAATGACCGTAGAAATACAGGGCATTTTGGACTACGAAACCAAGTTGCTTCTTCTTGGGTCCAAAACTTTAAAACTTATTATTGCCCAACAACATCTTGAGCCCAAATTTTGATTTATTTCGTTCTCTAGCTCTTGATTCTATCAATAGTAATTCTCCTGTCACTAAGAAGAAATTTAGTAGATAAGATTAAGAATAATCAAATCTTTGAGGAAATCATGAACTCATAAAATTCTTGTTTTTGTCCTGTTGATCTCGAGTGTGTTTAGATCATAAGACTAACACAATCTCAAAAAGTAGTAAAATTCCCAAGTTGCTAGAACAAAAGAATGGTACAATATTCCCACCATATTCAACACAATCTATATTTTTGCCAAGGATTTGTTATCTTAAACCCTCGAGAATCTCTAATAGCATGAACAGTCCACAGCCTGATTCTTGACAAAACAACATCATAAACCAAATCGTACAACATAAGTTTTCCAAACCAAGACAAATACAAAAGAACAAAACACAAACAAACCGTCTTAAAACATTTAAAACAGAATGGCAAGACCAAAGAACAAAGTCTCTTGAGCCACTGCCTTATTCAAGACTCAAACCCAATGTTGAAAACCACACCAAGTAAACATAAAACATCACTCTTCTTCAGACTCCGACTCAGCGTTCTGAAGCCACTCAATGAACGGAGTCACGTTCTTCATCACCGGGGAGCTTTTGATGCCTTTATTGTACCATTCGACAATCACATCTTCCTCCAAAAGGTCTTCATCGTAAAGCCCTTTTATAACAAGAGCTACTTCTTTTGCAGCCTCTGCATTCGTCTTCAAGCAGAATGATTCTATCGCATTAAGCAATACCATTTGTTGAGGAGCTCCTTCAGCTTCTTCCATCATCATCATAGCTACCAGATATTTCTTCTTTTTCACCACTTCTTTAGCGAATCCCTTGCCTTCACCTCCAAAAAGGGCATAGAATAGAGCGTCCATTTTCTCCTGAGGTGTTGCAGAGTTTGAAGCTAAAGCGGTTTTGAGCTGGGTAGGAGATGAACCGTTGTCCAGAAGCTCTTTTATGTCACTCAGAAGCTTTTCATCATCATTCTTGGGGATCTTGCTATTGCCGTTCTCATGCGCTTTCGATGGCAGGCCTACTTGAGGCTTCTTCTCCTCAACTGCTGGCTTTTTGTCTTCAGTTGTAGACAGCATTACCATATCAGCTGTTACAGCGCTAAGCTGTTCTTTCATTCGTTGTTCAGCAGCCTCACGAGAAGTATCTGTTTGCCACTGGACATCATCATCATCATCATCTTCCTCACTCTCTACTTGCTCGTTTTCATCAGCTTGGCTTGGAGGTGGGGAATGTTCCTTTTTCTTTAAAACTCTGTCTTTTGAAGTACCCGTTGAGGTTGCCTTCTTCTTACTAGCAGCCTCTTTCTTCAGCTTCCTCATCTCCTCATCAGCTGCTTCACCTTCTTTCAGCCGCTCTTTCTCAGCTCTCCTCATCGACTTCTTGTCCTTTGACGACTTCTTCTGCTCTGGAGGATTCTTCAGAATGAACGACGTGAGCTTATCCCTCATATCAACATCAGAGATAAATCCACAAGCCGCACATTTCAGCTGGAGCATCTGCGTCTTTGTGATAAGTATCTCTGTCTCGGGATTCCCACATCCATAACACTGGACGTACTTCTTGATGAAATTCTCTAGAAGCGCAGCAAGCTTGGGAGTGTCGTGGGATCCATTGACCAGTGAGGTTCCTGTCTTCTCATCGAATTTGGACTGTGCACCGAGCTCACAACCAAAGTACTTAGTGGTGTAAGCAGGAGGTCTCCCCAAGGCCTTAGCGATTTCAACCATGTTAACCACATTGGTCTTGATACCATTGCCTCTACCTTCAATCTTGGTCATCATCCTAGGCATCTTGTACCTGTAAAAGGCATCATCCCGGTTGGAAGCACCAATGTTTTGCAAAGCCATTCTTGATTTTTGACTAGCAAGCAGCGTAATAAGACAGAGAAGATGTCAGAAGAGACGGTGATCAGTCGGCTGCATAAACTGGAAACCAAAACAGCTTGTGTTGTTGTTGTAAGATTCAAAAGATCCAACAAGACGCAAACCACAAACAGCTTTACGAGTGGACTTTTTCCTAGATATAGGACAGTACTCCCCTAAAAGTCGGATAGATGATTGAAAGAGAGAAGCCTGTTCAGACATAAAAGATTCTTCACACTTAAGACTCTCCACTTTGTACAATCTGCAGATCCCAGCAGCTCAACTGCCAAACTTTCTGTAAAAACAAGATAACAGAGATTAAGCGCCACATGATATAACACTCGCACAAAAGTGGCCAAGA
>OVAU01003416.1:0-11120 GCA_900406315.1 Biscutella laevigata subsp. laevigata
TGTAATCAAACTCCCGAATTATGGTTCGACTAAATCCCTTTAACTTACTATCACCACTATACTACATTTGATTTAATTAGATATTAGTCTTCTCTTTAGTTCAATAAAACTTATTTCTCGGCCTTCACCAAATAAAATTTGGAATGAATGTCCATATTATTTTAGAAAGAATGCATGGTGATATATGTGGGACTTATTCATCCAATGTGTGGATCATTTCGATATTTATGGTATTAATTGATGCATCTAGTGGATGGTCATATGTTTGTGTATTGACAACTCGAAATTTGGTTTTTACAAAATTCATTGCCAAAATAATGTTATAAAGAAAATCAGACTTCATAACGCTGGTGAATTCACTTCCCAATATTTTAATGATTATTATTTATCAACGGGAATCAATGTTGAACAATATGTTGCTCATATTCATACGCAAAAAGGCATGACTGAGTCTTTGATGAAAATATTGCAATTCATTGCAAGACCATTAATATTGAGAACAAATTTCTCAATTTCAGTGTGGTGCATATATGATCAAGCACATATCATGAATTTTCCCCATTTGAATTAACATTCGAGCAAAGGCAAAATATATCTCATCTCCGTATTTTTGGGATGTGCGGTTTAAATTCCTATTGGCCCACCACAAAGAACAAAAATGAGGGCACAAAGGAGATTGAGAATTTATATAGGATATACATCACCAAGTATCATTAGATACCTTTAACGATGATGAATTTCCAGCGTTAGGGGGAGGAATTGATCAAGTATTAAAATATATTACATGGCACAGATCATATTTGTTGCATCTTGATCCTTCTATAAATCAAAGAGGATTAGAAATTCATAAATTGTGCATTGTAAAAAAATTGATTACCAGATATGTTTACAGATATTAATACAGTGACAAAATCATATATCCTTGATGTTGATGCCCCATCTAAAATTAATATTTCAGAAGAACAAGTATATGAACATAATGTTCTGTTAAAAAGGGGGAGGCCGATGGGCTCAAAAGATAAAAAATCCCCAAAAGAAAATTACCTTGGGAGAACAAAATTCATGAAGAACTATTTAAAGAAAAATGTATAAAAGACAAAGATGAAAATTTTATAGAAGAGACATATAAACAGAATCTTCCAGAAAAAAATGAATATGATAAAGAAAATCATTTATAAAAGAGTATGATCCTGAAAAATATGAGTCTTCAATCTAAATCGGAGAGCGTAACTAGTGATTTGCTTCCCAAAGGGGATGAGATGTCACTATTTCGAGTTCCGGTATAGGATGGGGACCATAACCCAAATTGAACAGCGTCACTGGTGATTTGCTTCCCAAAGGGGATGAGAGGTCATGAGTTCGAGTGCCGGTGTGGGAAAGGGAGCATTTTATAGACATATAAACATAATCTTCTAGAAAACGAAATGAGAAAATGAAATCAATCATATGTAAATAGGTTTTTGTGAGAAAAAGAATGAGAAAATGAACTAAACTCCATAAAATAAAAATACCTTCTGGAAGGGTTAAACGGTCCAGAAAAATGGATGGACTCGGAGTTTGATATGTGAATATGAAATCCGTTATAAAGTGAGATTCAATTCGAGATGAGTATATCTAAAGTCATATAATCTCGAGGGGGAGAATATGAGAATCTTACTTTAATAGAAAATGAAAGATATTGAAGATTATGTTTACTCTTATAGATGAATTTTTATCCTTAAAAATTCAGTTGATTGCAAAACTTTTGAATAGTTGGACTTGGATATGAAGTTCATATGTTTAAAAGAAACTATTCAAAACATGTTGCAAATGAAATGCAAGAAGCATTATTGATGAATATAAACTGAATTATCGAATTCTTATAAAAATCAATTTGAACCCGAAGTTCAAAAGATAATTCATATACAAAATGCCGTCACTCGACTGTCAGACATAAAAATGATTTTTTAAGAGAAAAATCTCTTACTCCAGCTGATAATGCTCCGATTAAAATATAACCTTGATAATATAAAAAGTCTACATGGGAGACTACTTTGGTTCTAAGAATAAAAATCCTCGAAAAAAAAGAAGAAAAAGAAGCAATACAATTATTTATTAAAAAAAGGATCAATCCCCCAAAGAGGTTATTGACACTGGTTAATGATAAAATCACGATTAACCATGTCATTGAAACCAAAGAAAACTAATTGCCGACAAGATAAATAATTTAGCGTAAATGAGGATAATTACAAAACTACATCTGCGAATGAGTGTAGAAAAGGTAAATTTTGGCCAAATATGATTAAGAGACTCTCAAGTCTATGTTAAACCCATATGATAAATGAAAACATTGAACCAGAAGTTCAAGTAGAAACGGGTGTGAATTTTCAAGGAAATAAAATGAATTTTGATATGTCTGACAAAATATACAGGACTTGAGTAGCATCTCATGGATTCAACAATCCATAAAGAATAAATTCATGAAGGATTAAATGATATCAAAATTATGTTTCCGGGAACCTTACTAAGTTGTGATTGTTTTTAAACATCACTTTAAATTCCTAAAGAGTTATGTTAAATCATATAATATTCAACAAATGGTTGATATAAACGACCTCATTAAGAGAAATTATTTTTCGAGATACTATGGACCAAAATTTTAGATATAAAGCTGGATTAGTTGCTCAAAGTTTTTCTCAAAGACCGAAAATAGATTTTGAAAGGACATATTCTCCGGTAACGAATGCAGTCACATTTAGATACTTGATGTGTGTCACTTTAGATGACACTTATCCCATCTTTAATTGAACACCTAAATCATCATGTGTCACTTTCTCTATAATTCTTTTCACTCTATAATTCTTTTCACTTAGCTCATACTTTCGCTTCTTTAGTGCATTGTTCTCGGTTTCATTGCTTCAAGTTCCTCCCCGGTATCATCTCTTGTATCGCTCTGGTTTTAACTTAGAAGTTTCATCTAGCTCCTTATGTTTAAGTTTAGTCTCTGGTGTCTTGTATGACAACTGGTTTGATTATCTTGGTTTTACGCTTTAGTTTCTGTTGTGATAGTGTTGGTTCTCTTTATGTATTCGTAGTTGTAATTTTAGTCTAATCAGACGAAAAATAGATATAAAAACAACAAATTTATAATGGGCCAGACTTATTAAATATTATATACAGATTTAACATTTACAAATTATATATGAATCAATGCTTTGAANATAGATATAAAAACAACAAATTTATAATGGGCCAGACTTATTAAATATTATATATAGATTTAACATTTACAAATTATATATGAATCAATGCTTTGAAAATTCTGACCCAATTTTTTAATTTTTTTAAGAGGTCTGAAGCAAAAGGCTTCACCAGTCTTATATACGGACCGAGCCTGGGTGGCTCTATGGACGTACATAAGCTAAAATTCTACCATGCAATATGTAAATAGAGTCGCCAACACCATCCATTTCCCAATCATCTTTTTCTTACTTTCTGTAATCCCAGATGACAAAATAAAAGAAGAGATTTTGAAGCTTTTTTGTGTGTTTTGAAATGCAATAGTTTGGGAAAGTAAAAATTTGTTGTGACTATACTCCGATTCAGTTGCTAAAATAGAATTATTACTAAGTAAATCTGTCAATCACAATTTAGAAATAGAATCTTAACCTGCGATTCGATTTAAAATTTTTTTGGTATCTATCTTAAAATCTTTATAAAGACATGATATGTTGTTTAAAGCCTACTAGACACTTAAAATAACAACCTCATTTCTTATAATAATAAATTATGAATTACACATAATCCATCTTGCAACATTTTAAAAACTGAAAAATACAGCATATATTGTGAAAATAGATATTGGTGATAAAATATTTTATTCGAAACGTAGACATAATTTCAATAATTTTAGGTTTGCTGATTCTCAAATACAACAACATACACGACTGCTTCCATAAGGTTCACATAAAGCAGTTTTAAACGGTGGTTTGTCCACTCCACACCTCTCGTAGCAATCTTCTTTCTTATTACATGGTCCTTTGAATTCACAGTCACTTGATTCATCCATAATTCCTGTTTAATCAAACTATTACTTTTAATTATCAATATTTTTAGTAATTATATATATTATAAAAACATAATAAAATATATACATTTCTTATACATAATGAAGAATGAAGAAATACACTTACGAATAGATTGAACATTAACAATGAGAGAAATGATGATGAAAAGAGCAACAAAATGAATTTTGGAAGATGTCATTTTTTCGATATTACTTTCTATGAAATATTTTTTTAATGCCACTTAGTGAATAAACTAAGAATTGATGGTTCTTTTATAGATGAATTCCAAGTACCATATATTAATTGCATGATATAAGAATTTGACCTTAAGTACACGTGTACAGATGGCACGCACATTTTACCATTATAATGATCAGAGAATTAAATAGAGTCAAATGTTTAAATCTTCATAGCATTATAACATGCAAATTTAAGAAAAAAATAGTTTTCTTTGTTATAATATCTGTATTTTTTTGATTAAAAATGTTGACTAATTGTCTTAAATATATTTATATATAATTAGTGCTTGTAAGACTTTGACTAAACCCCAAAAAGGTTTTTTAAAATAGTTAGTATAACGCCGCTTATTTTATTTACTTTATTGTTGGCGTAACTTTTTATATAATTTTTCCTTTTTTAATTAAAATTAGAATTGTGACTCATACCATAGAAGGTTATATTTATATTTTTATGCTTTTAGTTTTTTTAATAAATATTAAATTGAAATTATTGATTTTTATAAATATAAATATTTGATATTAACTAATTTAATCATTTTGGTTTAATTACCAAGTTAGATAAACAAAATAAAAAATTGTCAAACTTGGATGTCGACTAAATTAAATTTCTGATTTATAATTCAACATTAGCATCATATTAACTTATTTATAAAACTGCTTCATATTTTCTTATTACTTTCTTAGTTGACGTGATAATTTAGAAAAAAGTATATGATTTTATTTATAAATTGATTATTTCATATCCGTTTTGAAAAATTCGAATCACATAAAACTCGAAAAATTCTTAAATTTTTATTATATGAATTATATATTATATCAGTTTCTTATATCAGAATAATATCTATAAATATAAGTAAGACAATATAATATTAAAAAGTATGGTATGATTACATATGATATATTCTTTCTTTAATTGAAATGACTACATAATATTACATATTTTAAATATATAAACTTATCGTGACAATATATATATATATATATATATATATATATATATATAAACTTTAGAGTATTATGATATTTATGGTAATTGTATTGTGTAATTTTATAAGAAACTTAAGTCTTATTTTAAATTTAATCTTAGAATTCACTAGAGAACGTCACATCAACATTTTAAAGTAAAAATGCTTCTACTTTAATATGTAGGACTTATATTAAACATATTTAAATATATATATATATATTTCTTTAGAGAAAATCTTTAATTCTCAATTAAAAAAATTATACATAATTATAATATCACCCTTAAGGATTTTTCATTTTTCTCCTTCAAATTTGAGGCCCCGTTCAACGCGAATATTTTTTATTTTTAAATTAACACTTTAAATTATAAGATATGGTAATGTGTATTTTCTAAGTTAAGATTAATATTAATTTTAAAATATTGTTAAGATTGATATTAATTTTTAAAATATGGTTAGATACATAAAAATATAATGCAATAGATCATAGTTTTTTAAATCTTATTTTATTTAATATAGATAAATTCAACCTAATATTGAAATGGTTAACAGATCATTTATGTTTTTAAATTTAGTGATTTTAAATATTATTTGAAATTTTGTTTTAAAAATATCGAGTAAAAATAAGAAATAGTAAATTTGATTAAGGTTAATAGAAAGAATATTCTTTTAGGATATTTATTAGTTTTTAATTATGAAATTATTAACAAAAATTAAAAAATAGTTGAATATCTAGGTATTAAATCATTGTAACAAAATATATGGTTAGATATTAAATAAGTGTAACGAAATATATGTGTAATCATTAAATAAATTGGTTCATTATGACTGTTTAAGTAGATAAACTATGTTTTAATAGAATAGATTCATAAAAATTTCTGAAAATAAT
Organism: Biscutella laevigata subsp. laevigata; assembly: GCA_900406315.1. Taxonomy (NCBI): domain Eukaryota; kingdom Viridiplantae; phylum Streptophyta; class Magnoliopsida; order Brassicales; family Brassicaceae; genus Biscutella; species Biscutella laevigata. Next base: position 6,140 of record OVAU01003416.1, read on the forward strand.
ATTATAGAGAGGCATATTTCAACCATTTGTTAAAATTGCTAATACAATTATTTATTCACTTTTAATTTATTTTGCTAGATTTTTATTTGAATATAAATTTAGGTTTTAAAATTTGGTTTCATTTAATGTAAATAACTTCATTAATGAAGGGTTCAGCTGACAAATTTCAACCTATGATTAATATGTTTTAATTTTTTATTGGTAATTTTTATTTACAAATAAATTTATATTTGGTTAAATTTATAATACAATAAATTTTACATTTCTATTACACTTTTTATTTTTGGTAGATAAATTCTACATATTAATAAAATTGTTAAAGTGTTATTATTTTATTATGTTTTTAATTTTAATTTGAAAATAAATTTTGTATTTTGTAAAAGTTAATAATCCAATATTGTTTTTTGAATATTGTTATGATTTAGTAAAGATAAAATTAACCTATTGCTGAAAATTAAAATTATTTTGTGGATTAAAATATCTAAATCGTATATCTCGTAATTATTATGTATGTAACTACAATACCTTTTGAAAAAAACAATATTTATATTCCTAAGGAACTAACTGTAATGTTAATAAAGATTGTTTAGTTGACTACTTAATTAATATAATATAATTTTTAGACGAAAGAAGATTCTTTAGTTTAGAAACTAACATATATTTCTTTATTTAATATAAGGAACGACGATCTATTTCCCCCCAAAGTTTGGCCATATACAACCAGATCCACACGAAGTTTCGACCTCTGCATATTTCTCCTTAAATCTAAACTTAACAACTCATATAGCCACGTTATGAAACTTAAAATGTAAATTCCACACAATTTGATAGTTATAGATTTATATAATAATTTCACTAAACCGATAATTACCCAATAAAATTTGTGATNATATAAACCCTGGGTAATTATAGGTTTACTGTAACTGATAATTTCACTAAACCGATAATTACCCAATAAAATTTGTGATTAAACCAAAAGAGAGTTAGCTAACCAAAATTATTCTGGTTACTCCTAACATCAAAATGAAGGCAATAACAACTACAAACAAGATCATCTTTAATGCTTTTTTTATTCCAATTTTGCCTCCAATCGCATCTCCTCACGCATTTCCAGCTGAAGATCCATCCCATTGCTAAATGCATCTTCAAGTCTTCGAATTCGGTTTGAAAGTGTCTCCAATTCCTCTAACTATGCTTCATCAACCCACTTGAAAACATGGGCGTCATTTACTAGCTGCAAACACAACCTAAACACAACATAAATGCATGATTGAGTTCTAGATCATTAACTCAATATTCAAATTAGGGTTTTAAGTTTGGGGAATTTTGGGTTTCTCGATCGAGAGAGTAATGAGAGAGAAGTCACTGGTTCGGGATGGTTTTTTGGTTTCATATGGGTCGGTTTTAAGTTTGGTTAACATCCAATCGGTTTTGTTCTGGTTGATTAGCAAACCCATCAATTTATACCGAATTGGGGATATAGGTTTCGAACTTTGACATTGTGTTTAATCGGGTTGTTAAGTTTAGATTTAGGAGAAATATGCAGAGGTCGAAACTTCGTGTGGATCTGGTCGTATATGGACAAACTTTGGGGAAAAATAGATCGTCCTTCCTTAATATAAATAATAACTAGAATTGTACCTGCATCATATGTAGGGCGATGTGTTTTTAAATTATAATGTTACAATATTTTAGTTTAATAGAAAACTATATTTAGAAATTAAATGTGGGATTAATAAATATTAATAAATAATTTTATGTAAATTTATTTAATTAAATTTATATAATCTTATAATGTTTTATTTTGCATAGAATAATAATAATAGTTATATATTTAATTTGGATCATGATTTTCCTTGCTGATTAACCCGTTTGATCACCATTGTATTGAAGATAAAATTTTAAATGATTTTTGATATAAGTTGTTTAAAAACATGTTTCTAGCATAAAACATAAATTCAATATTAATATAATTTGATTTACTGTTATATTTATTAGATTTATACGTACAAAACTCTGTAAAAAGGAAATCTCAAATTGTATTTTATTATATTTGTCTTGGAAAAAATTCCAAACTGAAACTTAATATGTTTATTGGTTAATAAGATAATCTTTATTTGTTATTATATGTTTGTTAGATTGATATATATCTTGAAAACATTTGTATAATAAATTTAAATTTATTAAATTTAACTATACTTCTTTTTAGGAAAATTTCAATTTTTTTTGAATTTATATACTTTTTGAAATATTGAATTTTATATAAGAATTTTGTATTTATCTCTATTGAAAATTTATTAGACTCCAATTCTCAATTTAAATGATATTTATTTCAATTTTATCCGAAGATTTTTAGTTTGTTTTTTAAATTGATTTTTTCGAATGGCGTATAACATAATTTTTAATGATATTAGTTGATATTTCTAAAAGTGATTCTAAAATAATAATGTAGATATGTAAAATAAACATAAGAAGATAAAATTATGTATAATATAATTATTATAGAAATACCAAAAATATATTTAAGTTATTCTAATTATACTATGTATTGGATAAAAAAATAAGTATATCTTGTATTTTTCATAATAGATATGTGTTAACAAAAATAGATATGTATAAATTTATGTAGAACATAATTATCATATATAAAAAATTATATTTAAACTATAATAATTATATTATATATTGGACAAAAAAAAATCTAAATTGAATATTGTGAAATTTAAAAAGAGACGTAAATTAGGATCTTATTAAAAAGGATAAATAAAATGTTAAAATAATTTGATTTTTTTTTAAGTTCTTTCTAATTTAGTTTTAAAATTAAAATTATTTTAGAAATTTTTTTTTTATAAATAATATATTTTGAGAAAATATTTAATTTTCAATAAAAAGTTATATATATATATTTCCAATTTTACCCTTAATGAAAATTACATAGATTTTTCAGTTTTAACCTTAATGAATATTTTTATTTTGTTCTTTAAATTATTTTTTAAAAATGGCATAACATGTAATATTTTAATGATTTAAAAGTTATATTCTTAAAAGTGACTCTAAAATAACACTATAAAGATGATATTGTTTAGAAAATAATGTATTAGTTTGTTAGATATATCTAATTTAATTTACCTTATTATTAATGAAATGGTCTACCACAATTATTTATGGTAGATAAATTATACTGTAATATAATAGATAGAATTATTTTGAAAAGTTATGGAATAAAGTGAAATATATTTATTTAAGATACAAAACTGATTAAAAATAATAGTAATAAATCTAAAAAAATCATTTGTTATTAAGAGATAGGAGACTATGTTACGATCTTAAAGACTTATTTGTTTTTGAAAAAGGTTAATGCTGGTTATTGCAATATTTTCAGTATGTTGTTGGTTTGGAGTTTTAAAACCTCTCATTTCTTAGTAAGGTTAAGGATGAGTATTGTAATGTATTTTCAATAATCTGTTTGACAACTTGATTGGTGGATATGGTGGAGAGCGGAACAAATTTGGTAGTTGAAGTTCAAATCACTTATAAATTGTTGATTTGGAATTGGGAGGATCTAGTCGATATAGAAGTAAGAAAATTAGAGTTTTTTTATGAAAGGTATATTTTTAAAATCTGAAACTTAGAAAATACATTATACATCAATTTTATCATATACTAAATTCAATTAATTCATACAAATTGTAATTTTTTTAAAAAAATTGTAGCAAAAATTTATAGTCAACAAAATAGGTTTAGTAATTTTTGAGTTAGATAATATCTTGAATTAAATAACTATAATATATTGACATAGATTTATAAAATTCTATTCTAATTCAAATCCATATTGTACATTGAAAATTATAACTGATAAATTTGTTTATTAAATTTTGTTTTTAATGATTCATTAAAAATATTTATATGATAACCCGCTCATAAAATGAAACAACTCTCTACTTAAACTTAAAAAGGATAAAAGTTGCAAACTCTCTCGACTTTTTTGGTCGGAGAATCTCTGATTTCTGTCGGCGTTTAGTCTTAAATCTCTTCATTTGGTTTTATCTGTTGCAGATCATGACATAATCTACTTTGCATGATGTTATAAGCTCTTTATCTCTGGAGGAAGCTGAGCCACCAATGATTTTATCAGACAGTCCAGATCACCAGAGTCAAATTCTCGAAGCTTATTGGGGCGATTATTGAACCCTAATTGTCAAAAGATGTCGGATCTCATTCATACGACGCCGCGTAAGTGGGGAGTCTATGATAGGTTTCGAGGAATTGCTCTCTCGAGGGACATATTTCAATTTGTATTTCGTTATGAAGAAGATCTTAAAAGGGTTCTTGAAGTAGGAGTTCGATAGTAATTCAGCAATGGATTGAATTTCCACCTGATGACTATTACGATTACTTACCAGTTTGGATTCGTCTTCGTAATTTGCCAATGAACTTTTATTTTCATCGGACGTTTGATGATCTGGCTAAAGTTGTTGGTCATCCAATATAAGTTCTCTTCCAATTTCTATCATGAAATCAAACCCAAGACTCATCTAGATTTAGTTTAATTCAATCCTATCAAATCTATGAGAATGAGAAGAACACTAACCTTGATCCATTGCTTGATGTGGGTGTGTTATGGATGCAAGTCTTCTTGTGATTTCTCCTCTCTTTGGCTTTGCTCTTAATGATCTCTTTTAATGGAGAAGAGATCAAATCCTTCTGCTTGTGATAATGGTGACTTATGGCCAAGAGAAGTTACGTAATGCCTCTGTTGTGTTGGTCTCTTTTATATTGAAAAGAATCAATCATATCCTTTCACTTATAACTTGTAACCGTTGGGGTTTTTCCATAAACCAACACAACATTATTCACACATATTCATACAAATATATATGGTTTACTTTAATATACCAACAACCTTATATATATGTATGTGTAATCATTAATAAAGGATTATACACTTAAATTAAGCAAGAGAGGAGGGTTATCATTATAC
>OVAU01003417.1:0-11119 GCA_900406315.1 Biscutella laevigata subsp. laevigata
ATACTAAAGATTGGTGTGAAGCCAACAAAACCCATTTTCTTATTCGAAGAAATTCTATCTACTTTTTGGGTGAATCAACTAAGTAGCAGTCATCTATCCTTTTATTTCGTCCTTCCATAGATCATTTTATTATATCATCATCATCATCATCACTACGTTCATCCATTTCGATAGCCACCATTCCGCATCGACCGTCATCATTTCGCATCATCTCGTATCAAACGTTCATCCATTCTTATCTTCTGCAACCTCTGATAATATCATCTCAAGAACAGTAGCTCATTCACGCCAAAGCCATCCATCATCGGGCTAGGATCACGTCATCATGTATTTTTAAAATCGACCATAAAAATCCGAGCATAGAGCAGCGACCGTAAAACACGAATATTATTGTCGGGATGTAGAGTATTACAATTTTGTTCTAGTTGATACTTCATTAGATTGCCATTTGATATTGTTTATTTATTAGATAAAATACATTAATTTACAAGATTAATTATAAAGAGAAAATACATTATCATAAAATTTGACTAAAACAATATATTTTGAATGTACAAAAATTGTAACCATTATCATTCATTTGACCACAAAATAGAAACCGTAAAACATGAGTATTATGGTCCAACAAACATCATCATCTAAGTTGGGTATCAAAGGTAGTGCACAATAATATTCCTAGCTCTGCGGTCCCTTGCAGTTTTGAGTGGACAAAGGAGAGTAGGTCCGACTTGGAGTAGACGTTTAACCGCCGTATAGGATAATGGTATGCCCAAAATAGTCTAGATGACAGTCGATCATCAACACCAACACCTGAGAATAATAGATATTTAGTAATCAAACATGAAAAGAGTAGAATTCGTACACGAAATTAGCGTTATATGGTTGTATTTTTGGACGGTTGTCAATAAAGAAGCCATACACAACCAACTATATATCACGAACAATGATGGCGTTGAGATGTGGTTGTTGGTAGCCTTGAATTTGACCACAATACACCAACAATGAACACATACCATACAATAATAAACAACAACACTAACAGGTTCATCCAAATCAGAAATTCACATAAAAAGACAATTAAACATAATACATGTCTACAGCCTGATAATCCAATTCCAATAAAAGGTGTGAAATGTGTGAAATGATAGACCATGGTCAACACTCAATGTGTCACTAGTAATGTTGTTGGTAGTTTGTGGTAGGTCATTTGTTCGAAGTAAATTACGAAAGAGCAACATTGTGTGACTAATGATGTTGGTTATTTTTGGTCATTTATTTATTAGATTAATATTACATAACCAATATAACATACCGCAAAACTCAAACAATAACTCAAACAGAAGTACCCTCAAGAACAAAAAACAACTATGACTACAACCAACTACTATTTCAAATCCGTAATAAATTTAACATAAATCTTTGGCTTAGTGACATGAAAGTTCAATTTAAAACCGGTAAAAGGGCAAATATTTGAAAAATTAAACCCTAACTGAAATTGTACAAATCTAAAATCAAACTCGATTTAAATGAGAATGCAGAAATTGGTCATAATGAAAGTGTATTAACTATAAAAGTGTATAATTGAAGGATTTACCATACATGGATAAGATTTATAGAAACGGAGGCGTGACTGGAGGTGGAGATGAAAACAAGAGAGAATCGATGTTGCGGCGGAGGTGTGCAGTGTCGCGGTGAAGACGAAATCAGAAATCGATCCAAGAATCAGTAATTAAGAATGGAAATCGAAAGGTGGGGTTTGTGAGAAAAATATTTTGAAAGAAGAACAAATTTTGGAATCAGTTTTGAAATATTGAGAATAAGAATTTACTGTTTTGAAATGCGAAACTAAAGGTTTTTCATGTTGAAAATATCAAACTTATTGATTCAAATAAAGATTTTGAAGGTTTTATGGATGATTTCTCAGAGAGAGGAAAGAGAAAGCGAGAAAAAGAGAGAGAGAAAGAGAAGAAGATAACCAAGAAGGAGAGAAAAGGAGAGAGAGAGAAAAAGAGTAAAATTAGTTTGATTATAGTAACAAGAGGGGCTTTTAGACATTTCATTAAAAGAAAGTGTCTAAAATCATCTAGGTGTCTTAAACTGCAAATACATGTTAAAAATGTGTGTGTTTTCAGGTATTTATCCTATTGACTATTGATGTGTTGTGTTTTTGATAGTTTTTATGATCGCTTTTCATGCGTTTTTCATGCATTTTTCATTAGATTAGGATGCATTTAGAGTCCACTAGGATGCATTTGCATGCATATGACATTTCAGGTACAGAGTTGAAGTATTACAAGAATTGGACCAAAAGGGAGTAGAAAGGAGCAAAAACATCACAAGTCTCAGAATTCGGAGGAGTCACACCGGTCAGCCAGACCGGTGCAACAGACCGGTGCACTACACAAGAACCTACGGACGAATCAGATCGGTCACAACAGACCGATGCCATACACCAGGACAAATCGACAGAGAACTTATACCGGTCAAGACCATATCGATGCACCGACTGATCCACGTCCTAGACATCAGACGGAACAAGCACACCAGTCCTGATACCGCTCAATCTGACCGGTATCGACCCCGCATTTTGGACTTTTTAGACTTTTTATTTTGTAATTTTTGGCTAACTATACAAAGAGAGCCAATGTGAACTAAAACTCTAGTTCTTATTTTTTCTAGTTTTTACTTTCTCTTAAGTTTTGAGATCTAGTTTTCTCCCTTCTCAAAAAATCTCTATTGCACTTTGATTTTCTGGGAATTGCATTTATTTTCCTTGACTTCTTTTCTCTTTGATTGTCTACTACTTTTGATTTTCTTCTTTTATTTGTCTCCCAAACCATGTCTAGAAACTATCGAAGTGTTCTAGGCATGGATTGTGAGTAGTCACTTTTAGCTAACATAGTCTAGATATTAGGAAATATGTCGCCGGAAAGGTGTTCGACAGAATGCTGGAATAAGTGAAATTGTTGTCAATCTAGTCCTTTCAAGGGATTATTTAAGTTTGATTGATTGTTGTATGAAATTGTGTTTCTTGCTTTCTGATTGTGGTTTCTTTCAAGGTATTGTCTAGAAACATGATTAGGAAAGGTTTTCTACCACGAGAGTTGATTAATCTACATTAGAAATTCCTAGACATAAGATAACTTTGATTGTGTGAATTGAACCATCTGCTAGCATGAAATTGACTGCCTATTTCGATTGCCCTGGTTCATATGCTTGTCTTATTTCTGAATTTAGATTTCTTCGGTTTCGTTTAATTCCTGTTGACTTTTATTTTAATTGCAATTTCGTTTAGCATTCTAGATAGGATTGTTAGTGACAGACAACCCATATTAATTCCAACGTATAACGAAATCATCATATAACTAGTGCGTTATCACCCCCAAGTTGGTTCGACATATACCCCTTACCACTACATCTACATTGATCTATCAAGTTTTGCTAGTCCATAGCAAAATTCTGGTTTATCAATTGGCGTTGTTGCCAAATTGGGAATTATGTTAGCCATTAGTCCTTTGCAAATGCTAGGGACTACGTTTTTAATTTTTACTTACTAATTTCTCTATCTGTGTGTTGTGTCTCCTCAGGTACCACCATGGGAGACTTCGCAACAGAGTTCGCCGCATTTACCTTCGACAACCGTTACCTACCGAGTATGCTTTACACCCACCCCACTCCACTTAGTCCCTCCAAGGAGGACCACACTTTTCAACCGCTGCACCAGATCTTGGAGAGTCAGCAATGTTATGAACACTCTTTCACAATGCTCATGCAAGATATCTGGGCAGAACTTGCTAATGTTTCCCATGATCTAAACGCAAAAATAGAAGGGGTGCATCCAAAGATACAAGCAGTCGACGATGAGGTGACTCTACTCAGATCCTACGTGGGAAATGTGGAATAAAAATTGGGTATCATGGACGACAATTTCACCAATCTCACCTCTCGCATGACCTTACCTGAGTGCAAAGTGACCCAGCTAGAACATATCAACAAGCTACTCATTGTTGAACTTTAACATAACGATGTGGCCACTACCGTGAACAAGATAAGCTCCCTAACATCCCATGTTCTCATCGAGGACAATGAGAAACAAGGTAGGGGGTGCTCATTCGGAGTACTGAAAGCTACAAGAGGAATGAGAAAGCTGCTAGTGAGAAGGACACTCCTCCACAAGCACCAACTTATGACCCACCTCCTGATGCGCCTAAGCTTCCATTTCCTGGTCGCCACAAAACGTTCAATCAAGCAGACAACGATCTGTCCAAATTTGAAGACCCAGGGAGTTTCACCATTCCTCTTACAATAGGCTCTTCTAATTTTAAAAACAGTTTATGTGATCTAGGTGCTTTTGCTAGTATTATGCCTTTGTCGACTGCTATGATTCTTTCAAACCTTGCAGCCTCTCTTTGGTGTTAGCTGACAGATCAGTGAGAAAACCGATAGGTATGCTGAAGAATCTTCCAGGGAAGTTAGGAGTCGTAACAATCTGAACTGAATTTGTGGTGTAGGAGATGGATGACAAGCCTAAGGACCCTCTCATTTTTGGAAGACTGTTCTTAGCGACAATAGATGCTACAATCAAGGTTCAGGATGAAACAATCAAAGTGAATTTAGGGGTTGGTCGTGTTAGGAGCTATGCAAACAAGTCGGTAAGGAGGAAAGACATCGATACTGGTCAAGCTTTATCTGCTGAGTTCATAGACAAGTCTCCATTGGAGAAACTTAAAGAGAAACACGTCCCCATACCAGCTAAACCGCCACGACAAGGAACATCTCGAATTGTTGAAACCAGGTTTGAAGAAAAGACTAGCAATGGTAAGTCTAGTCAAGCTGAAGATTGGAACAAGCTCAAGAGAACTCTGCTGCAGACAATTGAGAGTCTTGAAGCCCAGATTCCTCTAACCTAAAAATGATCAAGGAGCTTCTGGACAAGCTCACAGTGTTTGAGAAAGGCTTTAAACCGCCTTCATCAACCAACGATATGTCAAGCTATGCGACGTTAAACAAACTCAGTTGGGAGGAAGTCCCATGTTATCCTTTGTACATATCTTTTGGTTTTATTCAGTTTTATTTTTCATTAATTTTGCTTTTTATTGACTCGGTTGCTTGAGTTTTGTCGTAGGAGTTTGATTGTCTTACAAGTTATATTCAAGTATAGGGTCATGCAATGACCAGTTTACGGATACTGAGGTCAGTGTGAAGCAAGGATCAAACAAGGATTGGAGACTTAGTTGTATTGAGAAGAGTAATAAGTTCGGAGGATCGGAAAGGTCATGATACCGGTCACACTGGTGACCAGTCCAAAACGGCAGGAAGAACATGAGCCAGCAACGGTCACTACACCGGTCACACTGGTGACCAGTACCTAACAGACGAAGTTCCTGTCTAAATACATCGATCGTCACACCGGTCACACCTGGTGACCGGTCCTGATAGGCGAAAAAGTCCTGGAAAATTACACCAGTCACTCCATCGGTCTACTGTGATCGGTACCCCTCCGATGCTCAAAACTCCGCTATCACATCGGTCATACTCACCAGTCAACCTAACCGGTACCAGGTACCACTTTCACCTTTTTCTCAAATGCAAACTTTTATTTATTTTACTTTCGGTCCCCTTCTTCAGATTTGGACACACAGAGACTGTGTTGTTTAAGTTTGGGGGGGGGGGGGAAGAGCCTCTTTTCATCTGACTATGTTTTCTATTTGTTTTTATCGAGTCTCATATAATTATGATTAACAAAAATCCAATTTTTTTTTTTTGAAAATTTAGAAAAAAAAAACAAAAACCAAAAATACTTTCATGCTTTTATTCGGGTTTATCATATAGGTTGCATTGGATTTAGCTTAGGATTGAGTCTCATATAGGATGCATTGCACGTTTTCAAGAAAGAACATATGCACCTTAACTCCCGATCATCGATTTTGGCTTAGTAGTGTTGAAAAGTCTTGAAGTTCATAGCTTTAGATCTTAATATTTAAAAAGCTAAGTCATTGGTTTGTGATGCATGCTAGCCTAGATTGCTTTCAATTATGATATGAGTATAATACTGAACTTTAATTAGCATGTTCTTGGTTGCACTAGTGTTTCATGGTATTTTCTGTATTCAAGCATGAAATTAAGCTTATTAGCCTAAACACATTTAGCTCAATTCAGTTATTCTCATTTTTAGGATGATTCGCTCTAACTCATTGCACTCTTAGCCTAAACACTTTTGTGAGCTTTCTTGTTTGATTTAGTGATTGCAATTTTACAAAGACCTGAAAGTATAGAGAGCGACAGTAGAGAACATATATGTGGGTAGCTTATGATGTTCAGAATGGAACGAAAAGGTAAATAAAAGTTTAGGTAGCTCTAGGACTTGATTTCGATCTGGTTATGGGTATAACTAAGTTTGGAATTACGAGATTGATATGAAAAGCTTGAAAAGAGAAAGAAAAGAATGGGTAGAAAACAAAGGAAAAATAGTCACCAAAAGAAATAAAAAGATGAAAAAAGGAAGCGAAAAAACTTATAAGAATTTAGAATAGCAAAGAAAAGTTAGCTCCAAAAAGAGTAAGGTTAGAAAAGAAATAGAAAAAGAAACAGAAACAGAAAAAATAGAATAAAAATGAAAAGATAAAACCCTTGGAGTTAGATAAAAAGAGAGAGTCTAGTTTTAACAAAATTAAATCCCTAAGTCAAAAAGAAAAGAAAATGATGAAAAAAATGTTCTAAAGAATAGGATTGAGTAGATATAAGAGTCTAAAGTTTTGGGGGGGGGGGAGGGGGGAGATATAGATGTTCAACACTGGATGTCAACACTGGAAGAATCGGTAACAAAGAATAGAAATCGAAAGGTGGGGTTTGTGAGAAAAATAGTTTGTAAGAAGAACAAATTTTGGAATCAGTTTTGAAATATTGAGAATAAGAGTTTACTGTTTTGAAATACGAAATTGAAGGTTTTTCATGTCGAAAATAACAAACTTTTTGATTCAAATAAAGATTGAAGGTTTTATGGATGATTTCTCTGAGAAGAGAATGAGAGAAAGGAAAGAGAGAAATGAAAGAGAGAAAGAGAATGAAGATAACAAGGAGAGAAAGAGAGAGAAAAAAATAGTAAAATTAGTTTGGTTATGGTAACAAAAAGGTTTTTTATACATTTCATTAAAAGAAGAAGAAATTGTCACCAAAGACACATTTTGGAAATTAAATTGTCTGAAAAGACACTCTTAAGTGTTTAGACACTTTCATTAGTTGAAATGTCATTCTTATCTTCTCCCTTTCTCTATCTCTTTCTCTCTCCCTTTCTTTTTCCATTTTCTTTCCCATTTCTTTCTCTTTCCATTTTCTTTCTCTTTCTTTTTCCCTTTTCTTTCTCTTTCCCTTTTCTTTCTCTTTCTCTTATTTTCTCTCTCATCTAACAAAGAAGGAAATACTCTCTCCCCTTTTTTATTTATGGACACACAATTTATTTTAAGAATATTCTTCAAAAATATTCTTCTAACAATTTTGATTTTAAAACAATTTTGATTCTAAAACAATTTCAAAAATCAATTTGATTCTTTTAACAATTTTGATTCTAAAACAATTTAAAAAATCAATTTTGTAAGCAAACGTCCTATCCTGCAAATCAAAATTTATGTTCTGCAAAATTGATTTTTTAAAAATGTTTAGAATCAAAATTGTTTTAGAATCAATTTGATTTTTGAAATTGTCTACATAACAAAAACAAGATCAAATATTCTGCAAACTAAACATTGTTCATAGAGTTGATGCAGTATTTGAAGCTATAAAATTTAAATATGACGAGTGGTAGAGACTGTGCCTAATGTTCCAGACACAGACCACAATCAAACATGAGCAAACTAAACAGATGAGGTTCCACAATCAAACATGAGCAACTACACAGACAGGTGTATCCATAAATTTTTGGACTTTGACATGATTGTTAGAAGAATCAAATTGATTTTGAAAAATTGTTAGAAGAATCTAATTGATTTTGAAATTTTTTTATAATCAAAATTGTTTTAAAATCAAATTTGTTAGAAGGATCAAATTGATTTTTGAAATTGTTTTATAATCAAAATTGTTAGAAGAATCAAATTGATTTTTGAAATTGTGCATCCATAAACAAATGTTCTAGACACAGACGAGTTTCCTCAGTCAATCATGAGCAACTACATAGACAAGGTTCCACAATCAAACATGAATATGAGCATCTAAATAACAACAGTCAGACTTATTCCCAAACGTCTTTCCAACATATATATCCACATCATCATCATCCAAATCTGGTATTTCAGAAATTTGTATGTTGTATCATAAAAGAGTGGTTGAATATCAAACTCATCATCCTGAATTTCATTTAGCAAATGACAAACCAATAAGTTAGGTTTTGTATGTTTGGTATATATAGCTGGCTGACTACGAAACCTCATATGTGAAGTCGAACCACTACCCACACAAGTCTCAACTTAATGACTACTATTTTTTACCTTTAATGACTACTATTTTTTACCACAAATATTTTGAAATGCATCTTAATATGTTAGAAAAAATAGATTATCAACTTTTATAACTACATCTACTTCTAATTATTACTCAATAAACAGAAAAATAAAATTTACATTAGTTGGAGAAAGTTTGTATAGTAATAATCACATTAATATATTAAATTCTCTCTCATTTAGAGAAGGTTAGAAAGGTCATTTTACCTGTTTTTCTTTTTTGTTATCAAAGCATCATAATCGAAATTGTCTTTTTTTTTTGTAACGAACTGCATTGGATTAAGATAAAAATTGATACAGACATCGGAATTGAAAATAAAATAGAGCAAACAAAACAAAGAACTGCTCCATCTTGCAGCGGGAGGAGCAGAGTGTTTTAGGATGCATCGGCCGGCGATTGCTCAAAGCAGCTCGTAGAAGAGAAGCTGATGAATAAGGAAGATCGGTTGTAGCCCCAAGCCAAGGTATGCGGACGTGAAGTAACAGACAACGGCTTCAAGCCGGCTAAGCCTGTTGACGTCAGACTGGACTCGACCCCAAACTACGACTGAAAGATATTCAATCAACTTCGCTGCAACACTAAACAAACCGTTAGTAACACATGGCCTCGTAAATTTTAGATGAGAGAGCCCCACGTGTAGAAACAAACCCACGTCACACAAACGTGGGGAAACGAGATCAACCTACGAGGTTGAATTATTTAAAACTAAGAAACACAACATAGCAATTAAAAAAACAACACGCAGAAGACAAAACCAAAAGAACACGTCACTAAACGTGTTAACCTGAAGTCTTCCAAAACAAGCCACGCAAACCTCAATGACGCAAGAGAGATGTCCAGCAGGAACACCAACATGGGACCACGTGGCAACACCCTAATTCAACACGTCATCTCCATGCGAAGAGGGAGACATCTCTACCTGCAACGTGGAGGCGTGAATGGTCGTCCTCCTTCTCCGGCCATTTTCCGCCGTCGACAGGCTCCGTTGAGGCAAGCTCCGACGAAAAAGACGAAAAAGAGTGATGAAAACGCGGACGCCGATTTCATTGCAGACAACGAGGAAGCTTTTATTCTTCGATCCCAGAGCATTTTTGCTCCTCTAACATCTTCAAGGATCTCAACCAAAAACTCGAATCTTCTGGTCTAAAACTCAAAAGATGTATTTTCTTACAAATAACTCTAAAAAAGTGTAAATTCTTACAAATCACTCTTAAAAGAAAGTGCCTAAAATCATCTAGGTGTCTTAAACTGCAAATACGTGTTAAAAATATGTGTGTTTATAGGTATTTATTCTATTGACTATTGATGTGTTGTGTTTTTTTATAGTTTTTATGATTGTTTTTTATGCGTATTTCATTAGATTATGATGCATTTAGAGTTCATTAGGATGCATTTGCATGCATATGACATTTCATGTGCAAGGTTGGAGTATTACAAGAATTGGACCAAAAGGGAGCAGAAAGGAGCAAAAACAGCACAAGTCTAAGAATTCAGAGGAGTCACACCGGTCAGCGAGACCGGTGCACTACACAAGAACCTACAGACAAATCAGATCGGTCACAACATATCGATGCCATACACAGGGACAAATCGACAAGGAACTTATACCGGTTAAGATCACACCGATGCACCGACCGATCCACGTCCCAGACAACATACGGAACAAGCACACCAATCATGATACCGATCAATCGACCCCGTGTTTTGGACTTTTAGAATTTTTATTTTGTAATTTTTGGCTAACTATAAAGGGAGTCAAAGTGAACTAAAACCCTAGTTTTTACTTTCTCTTAAATTTTGAGATCTAGTTTTCTCTCTTCTCAAAAACTCTCTGTTGCACTTTGATTTTCTGTTGGAATTGCACTTATTTTCTTTGACTTCTTTTGTCTTTGATTGTTTACTGCTTTTGATTTCTATTTTCTTCTTTTATTTGTCTCTCAAATCATGTCTAGAAACTATCAAAGTATTCTAGGCATGAATTGTGAGTAGTCACTTTTAGCTATGAATTAGGGTTAGAAAAGGGTAGAATTGGATTGCTAGCACGGTTTAGGACTGAACTATTAATGTTTTCTTCAATTTCATGATCTTAATGCTAGAATATGCACTACAAAAAAACCTACATTGATAGCACTCCACCATAGCACGAAATACCTAAATGTTATCGTAGACAGTTTCCAAATTTTTCAGTCGTCTGTTATAGCACAAAAAACATGCTATTTTATAATTTCACTAAAAATGAACTGAAATTGTGTTTAATCCAACTAGCATTTGCCAATTACCCCTTATATCATCAAATTTGTTCAATTAGATTGTTAATTAATTTCACCAAACTAAAAAATTAAAATCAAAAATTTTTATAGCACTCCGCGACAGCACGCAATTAAGAACTACGATTGTATATGTTTGTATATTTTTGGTACTATATAATAGCACAAAAAACACGATGTGTTAGAGTTTTCCAACACTTGAAAAAAAATTCACAAAACTTTTCACGAACAACACTTACCAAATTTTTCACGAAATTTTTTCAATTCCCCCTAGTGGATTAGATGGGGTTTAGGGGTTAGATGTTGTGTTAAAGAGTATTACTTCATACTTTTGTTTTGGGGTTATAGTTTGAGCTTAT
>OVAU01003418.1:0-11118 GCA_900406315.1 Biscutella laevigata subsp. laevigata
CCGGCACAACCATAAGCCAAAATACGAATAGCCGCCGTACATTTTTGTATTCCGGATAGACCTAATCTTCCGTGGCCATCTCTTCTTTGTTGAAAATATGGAACTTCATTCGAGAGACGATCAACTATTTTCATGAACAATGTCTTGTTCATTCTAAACCGGCGTCGAAACNTATGTTGGTTGATCACTGAAATAATCATTCCATAACCGGATATGGCCTTCCTCACGGTTTCTTTCGATGTTTTGTCGCTTCTTTCTCTGTCGGGTCGGTGGAACATCAGTACTAGTAACATTACTAAACATTTCTTCGAAATACTGGTTGAATTGCTCATCACAATCAAAATCGAAAGGAAGTTGTGAACCGGAAGCCATGACTTTGATTTCGTTTGTGGGCTCGGAATGATGGCTTTGATTTCATTTGTGGGCTCGGAATGATGGCTTTGATTTCGTTTTTCTTATGTGAGCAAGAGAGAAATTTGTTGAGTAGAGAGAAATTTGTTGAGCAAGAATGAGATGAAATGAACTATGTCATACTTTGGACCCGAACGCTAAATATATACACATTCACAAAAACAACCCGTGACATTTGGTCATAGCACAAACACAAAACAACAAAACAACAAAGTCTTGTAATACCAAACACCCGTGACCACATATTGGTCATACACAACAAGACAGACCCGTGACACATATAAAGACAAGTACACCTAATTGACACAGCTAAGACAAGTACTACTAACTGAAACAGTTGGTCATACACACCAACTTGGCTTCTTCTTGGCCACTTCTTCTAGACTGCTCCTTGTAGACTTCTTCATCATCACCGCTTCTACTTCACCGGTTCTTCTTCACTTCTTCATCCTGCAATATAACATTGAAACATAACAATAATAACTTGATCAGAACATACATAACTTCATCAGAACTAACAAAGCATAGAAAAACAGAAAGTTACAACTAGAGAAGCATCTCATTAATTATTTTGTCTTTCAAAGCAATTTCTTGTTCAGTTAGAGTGACTTTTTTATTAATAAGACTATGAAGCAAATTCATTCTAGCCACTTGAGCTTTTGCTTCATTGTCCTTATCTTTTAGAGTCCACGCTTGTTGGAATTGAGAAAGGAAGTTATTCTCCTCTTGAGAATTGTTCTTTGCACTCCCTTTCACCTTCCTTTTAGCGTCTTTTACTCCTTCAGGTCTAGATTCAATGTCATCGTATGATTTTATGGTGTTGGATGAACTAAAAGCTTCACCACGACTCCTTTTGTTGGAGCTACTACTCCCACCCTTAACATTGGACGCACACCATTTCTGGTCGTAGCGTAGCTCAAGCCACGCGTGCACCAATGTAAATTTTGTCTTATGGTCTTGAAAGTATAACTCATGCGCAACCTTGAGGATATCATCCTCGTTTTGGCCGCTGCTTTGTTGTCTCCTAGCAGTTTCAACACACCCGACAAATTTGTTTACCTGATCATTCAACTTATGCCACATTTGTTTGCAGTGGTTAGACTCTCTACTGTCAAGGTTTGCTAGCTTAGGTGAGGCGTTGAAAAACGCACCAACGCATTTCCAAAAGGCATTGTGCTTCTGCTCGTTCCCAACAACAGCATCCTTGCTGGTGTTGAGCCAAGCGCTGCACAACACCACATATTCAAGTGGTATCCATTTTCTCCTACCCTCTCTCCCTTGAGATGAACCCTCTTCTATCCTACACTCTCTCACTTGGGATGAATCAACAGACGGTTGATAAGAAGGGACTTGTTGTTGGCTCCTTAACAGATCTGTGAAGTTAGGAGAGTTCAAACAAGCATCCATAAAAGATGGATCCATGTCAAAGAGATATTTGAAAGAAGTTTTAGAAAGCAGTTTCTTTAAGTTAGACAAAGAAGTTTTAAGTTTGTTTTTAAGGTTCAAGGCTTGCGAGTTATGTATATGGGTTTATAATTTTGGTTGGTTTTAACTTATTCCTTTGGTTGGTTGTAACTTATTGCTTTCGTTGGTTTTCATTACTGACATTAAAACATAACCAATTACTACTACAACCATAATCCTAGCCATTTAACTCAAGACTCATCTACTACCATCACAACCATAACTATCAAATCATGTACTAATCACAATCATTTAATTCGGTAACCAAACTATCACCTCAGCAATAAATTTTACAGTTACAGACAAGAGAAGGAATCAGAATGGGGTTTACCTTTCTTTCCATGCTCCATGATATTCGTCTGCTTCCATGCTTGCATCCATCACATTTTCTTTGAAATTTCCCTTGCAAAACAGACAAGCAATAAAGAATAAGCAAGAAAGAATAAGAAAGAATAAGAAAGAAAGAACAATTCAATCAATTTCAGCAAGTATACAATCGGATTACATCAATCGAATAAGAAAGAAAGAACAATTGAAATGAACCAAGTATACAATCGGATTACACCCAAACAAAGAATGAACAATTGAATCAATTTCAGCTGAAATGAACCAAGTATACAATCACATTATAGCAAAACAGAGACTGAAAAAATGAATCAATTTCAGATCAAATCAACCAAGATTACAATCGGATTACAGCATAACAGAGACAGAACAAATGAATCAATTTCAGATCAAATCAACCAAGATTACAATCGGATTATAACATAACAAAGACTGAACAAATGAATCAATTTCAGATCAAATCAACCAAGTTTACAATCGGATTATAGCATAACTTGTTTCACATTCTCAGATAATAGCATGGTACAAGGTTAAATGCATATACAGAAATCAAACCCAACCAACCAAAGTCAAAAAAAGTTAAACGATTGCATCCAAGTTTCTGAAATAAAAAACATGCACCAAATTTAAAAAAATCTATACATGCACACTCGATTTCTTTACCTAATCTACACTAACTACACGAAATAGAACAATTATCCAACTATTTACGCAGAGAAACACCTAACTTGAAAAATCCCCAAATCCATATTTAGGGTTTTGAAATTTCTCCTCCGAGTTTGACGATTTCGAAACCCCTCATGCTTCGCTTCAACCCCTTAGCTTCTCCTCGACGAGAACAAGAAGCTTCGGCGTCCTCTCCAACGGAAGAGAGCAGCTCGCGGCGAGATTCTTTCGATCGCCAAAAAAATCACCGCTCGCCACTATCCTTTTTTCGAACGAAAAATTGAGTTTGTGTGTGAAACACACGAAACCCTGCGTTTCGTGCAGGTGAGTTTCGTTCCCCCAATCAACAGGCGACACGCAAGAGGATCAGATCCGGTTTCAAAACATATAAAACCAGATCCAGATCTGAGTTTTATTCATTTATTTCATTTATTTTTGGGTTTAAAAGTGGGCCTAGAATCCCTTTAAAACTCTCAATAAACATGGTCTTAGACTTATCTTTATAAAAGATATTCTAATAGAGATATATTCCTTAATAGAAAATGAAATAGTTTTAGTATAATTAAGGTAGAAGGGAGGACTTCTAGCCTCACAAATCAAGAGAGAAAAAATACATTAAGAAAATTATCGTGCTGATAAGTTTTTCTCAAGTGTGTTAATCGATTGCAACAAGTAGTGTTTGCTTTCAAGAGAGTTAGATATTATTATGTGTGATTGCAGTGTGTTGCAAGTCACAAACTACTGAATAAACAAGTTTTACATTGAGACGTTGTTTAAATGGATTTCTAAGCTATTAATAAAATTGTCTTGATTTTGTTATAATAAATGTTATACCATCTAAACTGTTTTTTTACATACAACTCATCTAGTATATAAATAATTTAATCTAGGGATATAATGGCGATAATTTATAGTGATATTGTTGATTGCTTTACAATCAACACACATCCTCCAACTACCATCTTTGATTGGCACGAGTAAAATCCATATAACACAAAGACACATGCTTTCTCTAATTGTCCTTTCTCCATAAGCTCTTCTACTTGTCTATGAAGCTCCTTAGTCTACATTGGATTAGTTTTATATGTTGGTCTATTAGGCAAAGAAGCCCCTGGTACGAAATCAATTTGATGCTAAATCCCTCTAATGGGCGGCAGATCTATGGGGTTATCTTCAGAGAATACGTCATTGTATTGCTGCAAAAAATCATAAAGTTCACTCGGATGATCTGGTGCTAAGTTAGATAAGCTACTAAGAGCTTCCTTATATACAAACATAAGAACTGACTGTTTAGCAAATAAAGCTCGTTTGACATCACTAGAGTTGATAAAAAAAGTTGGACAGTTTGGGTACCTTTTCCTTCTTCTTTAAGATGCAATTGTTCTAGATATACCTCTTGAGGATTCATGGGAGTCGAACATGATCTTCTTCCCTTTATATTCCAAGGAATGGCGATTTGTGTAGCCATCATGTATCACTTTCTGATCAGATTACAAAGGTCTACTAAGCAAGATATGACCAACATCCATGGGTTGCACATCACATATGATCTCATCCTCATACTTACCAATACTTATTGGTACTGCCACTTGGTTTCTAACTTTCATTTCACAACCCTCATTTAGCCATTTTAGCTTATAGAGCCAAGGATGTTTTATAGTCCTCAATCCTAGTTTTTAGACTATGGTAGTGCTAGCACCATTAACTACCCCATAGATAATAAAACTACATACATTGTTTTTCACGTGACATCTTGTATAGAAAATGTTCTCCCTTTGCT
Source organism: Biscutella laevigata subsp. laevigata (assembly GCA_900406315.1). Classification (NCBI taxonomy): domain Eukaryota; kingdom Viridiplantae; phylum Streptophyta; class Magnoliopsida; order Brassicales; family Brassicaceae; genus Biscutella; species Biscutella laevigata. The sequence goes on from OVAU01003418.1 coordinate 4,667, forward strand.
CTTACTCTTCTTCCTTGGATTGCAAACTCAATGTCCTCCTTGGACACTAGAAGTTCACCTTATGTTGGCGATGCTTCAAACTCACTAGGCGATGCAGATTTTGTTTCTTGATGTTCGTCTTCTGATTCAATATATCCATTTTTCAACAGAACCATAACAATCTGAATGATGCACTCATTAGCGTAATGCCCTCTTCTGTGACACTTAAAGTATTATACATATATATTCCTTGTTGGTTTAGCAATGTCTTTCCCTTTGTTTTTGGCCAGATTTGGAGTAGACTTAATCTCTTCTTTAGGACCAAATGTAAATATATTTGTTAGCTTATCTTATTGTCCTTTGAGTAGTTAGGTCGTGTACTTTCAACTCCAAAACTTGTTCTCACATTGCACTTTTGTTTTAGTTGCTGCTCTATGAGAATAGCATTCTGCAACATTTCCTCTAACTCCACATAGTGTTGAAGCTCAAGATTGTCTTGTATATCTCTGTTTATTCTTCCTAAAAATATGGACATGGTAGCTTCTCTTTCCTCTTGCACCTCTGCCCTTAGTAAAAGGGTTTCCAACTCTTGGAAATATTCCTCAACACTTTTGTTTCCTTGCACAAGTATTTGTAGCTCTCTATGGTGATGACTTTGCACAAATCTCCTTCTCATAATTAATTTTAGCTCAATCCAACTCTCAACAGGATATTCACCATTTCTCCTCCTAGATGTCACTAACTGATCCCACCAGCTCAAAGCATAACCATGAAATTCAGTAGCTGCTACTTTTACCCTATTGATTTCATTATAGTTCTGACAATTAAACACCAATTTGATCTCTTTTTCCTAGTCCAAGTAGGTATCTCGATCATTTTACCATGAAAGGGTGGAATCTTAATCTTGGTCCCATCAAAGTTGTTATGTCTTGGTTGTCTTTCTTCCCTTTAACGTCTTTGACTTCTATGATTTCCTTGTGAAGCACTGCTTTTGTTCTCATAGTAAGCATCAGTACCATCATTACTTGGTTGCTGTGTATGTTCTCTAGGTTTTCTCCTTGGCCTTACATGGTCAGATTCTTGGTCAGACAATTGGGGCAGTCTTTGTTGAAAAACATCCAAACATGTTTCTAGTTGTGCATTCAATTATTTGATCTAATATTTCATCATATTCTTCAGAATTGCTAATAGAGCTTCAAGCATTAACTTGTTGTTGTTATAACTCCCCCCCCCCCAATTATCGTTGTCATCTGTCATTGTACCTGCACACTCAGACAAACAAATCAATAACTCTGATTTCTCACAAACAACATTTAACACAAATTCCAGATAATTTCAAAAAAAAATCAGACAGTGATCAAGACAAAGCTCACGCACGATATTCTTTGTGTGATTCAGCTATTAACAACCTCAAGTATCAGATTATTAAGTTTCAAATCAATCAAATACAAACAGATTCCAAAAATCACCAAAATAAGATCGATCTTCTTAGAACTGAAAAATCACATAAACCCAGCAAAATTCAGTTTGTTTTTCCCTAACAAATTCAGAGTAAAACAAGCACAAATCTCAACATGTTCTATCAGTAAAGCTCTCAATCATGCTCCTAACATCAAACAATTTTTGTGCAACAAAGATCAAAACCTGCAACATTGGCCATCAATATCGACCAAGGGAGGTCAATGCACGAAGAAGGATCAAGAAGCAGCAAGGATTTGTCAGTAGGCTAAGGCTACTCGATCCAAGCCAGAGGAAAAAAAAAGAACTTGGATCGGCCACAAGGATCAACCAATTCTGACCAATCAAACCAAAGAAGAACTTTATCAGAACCAGATCGACCACAAGGATTGACCAGAAATGAATGATCCTACCCCAAATCAGTAGTAAACATGCGATTTTCAGAGTGGACCAACTCGTTTTTCACTCTCATTTGCCTCATTATAAATAGTTTTTAAGGAAAAAACCCTAGAGAGACACATTCCATTATAAGTTTGTTTCCAACTTTGGTATTTTGTGAATCTACTTGTTTGATTTGAAGTTTTAAGCTTGATCTAAGTTTCTTTTTAGTAATCTCTTCTTTTATCTCTCTTATTTCTTGCTTTGAATCATGATGAAATACAAATTCTTTATCTTGTGATTTCATAATGATTTGTGAGTAATCATCTTTTAAGTGGATGATTATGCTATATTAGGGTGATTTAACAAAGATTTTAGATGTTTAGAGCTGAAAATTAACATTGTATTCTTGATTAAGATGTTCCTAAAGCTAGATTGAGTTTGAACATCTCAATTAACATATAAGGAAGTTGTTAAATCCGAGAGGGGCTTGATGATTTTTAATTTGTAGTTTTTATTGCTTTAAAATGCTAATCAAAAGATTGTGTTAGAATTTTATAGTCACTAAATGAGATAAACTTTAATACATCATTGCTTTAATTACAAGAGATTGTATTTTGTAAACCCAAATAAATAAAGGAAATCATTTAAACAAAATGTTTTGTTGATAAAAAAAACAAGTTGTTCATATCGTATCAACTACCGATGTTTGAGAAGATATAATTCAGAAAGTGATACGTCCCTATAAATGGATGTGGAATTAAAGACATAAATTTCTTAAAAATGTTCAAACAATAAAAGATAAATTTACCTCCATTAGGCAAGAGCATGTGTATGTGTCCTTTTAGGGAAACAATAAATTAATTTCATGCATATAACCAATTGAAAATCTCATGACAAGAAAGTGAAAGAGAGAATGTGTGTGTATGGTATGTTGATTAGGTTAGCAGCGTGTCACAAACAGATTCTTTAACCGAATACGAACGTGCGGCCTTAGCGCATTTCCACGTTTTGTGGTTGCTAAGTTAGCCTTACTTCACTGAAATTGGGACTTAGTTAGAGAGAGATCCATTTAGAGAGAGATTTTATAGAGAAAGAAGACCTTTTATCAAGTAATATCACTTAAAAAACTTGAAAGCCAAGATAAGATTACAAATGAGGTTCTCACCCCCTTTTATACATAACTTCCACCTCCTTACTCTCCCCTTTACTTAAGCTTTAAGATTACTTACCCTTTAAACATTCTTACCATACTTCTACCTTAAGTACCTTAACCCATTTTAATAATAATATCCCTTAAGATATTTTACAACAACTTCCTTAAGCCTTAAGTAGTTGAAACCAAAAGGGCTTAGTCCTTAAGAAAATGACTAAGCTACTCTCTTGCTTGCTTGAAGCCTAAGCAGCATGTGTGCTAGGATCCTTGGTTCGGCCCATTTTGCTTCTTGAATCGGGCTTGAAGAAAATGGGCTGTGACATCCTCCCCCACCTAAGTCGGAGACGTCCTCGTCGCCGAGTGCTCCCCAAATCCGTGTCTTCACCAACCCATTTGGTGATCTGCATTGCCGAGAGTTGCTTCATTCTCTCAGACTTGCCTTCAACGGTTGGAGTCATGCACGAATTTCCCTTCTCCAGAATGCAGAACGAACTCAAGGCAGGCAAGGTTATAACCATAACTTTAGTCATAAAGTCCATACCCAACACCACCTTGAAATCATCCATGGGAACGATCAAGAAATCCACCGGACCGCACAAGCTTCCCAATCGCATCTCGAGCCCCCGACCTATCCAACAAACGGGTTGAGCCTTAGCGTTCACCGCCTTCATCCAAGCATCCCTCCTACTCCATTTGTCTATGAGTCTCACAGCTTCTTCTTCAGCCATTAAGTTGTGAGTAGACCCCGTATCCACCATTACTCGGGTCGGTTCGAGCTACCACATACATGAGCCTATTACTCATCGGCTTCACCTCTTGGTTAGCTGTAAGGGGGTTAAGGAGTTGTAACGACCCAAGTTTGCTCGGTTCTTCCTTTGAAGTTCCCCGGTCATGGCTCTCCATGATCGCGAAGAGTGATCCCATCTTCGGACACTCTTTCATGGTATGCGGTCCCTTGCACAGGAAGAAACCACCCTTGGGCACAAACGACTGCTTTCTTGCTTCAAATTCCTCCCGACGGGATCCTCTTTCGAAGTTCTTTGTGCTATTCGGCCAGGTAATATCTTGTATTTCTCCCCCATTTATAGTCGCGACCTTTTCCTTCTCCTTGAACGACTCGAAAGGACCAGAGGTGCGGAAGTCACCCAATGACTCGGCCGCTGCTATCGCTTCATCGACAGACAAAATCTCTCTTCGCTGCAACTCCTGCTTTGCCCAGGCTTGCAGTCCGTCGGTGAAGTAGAACACAAGATCATCATCCGTCATTCTTGGAATCTGAAGCATGAGAGTTGTGAACTTCGTCACATAGTCGCGAATCATACCCCTTTGTCAAAGTTCCCTCAACTTCTTTCGGGCTTCATACACGACACTCTCGGATAGAACTGACATTTCAATTCTCGCTTGAAATCTTCCCAAGTATCAATCCGGCAAGCCCCTCGCTCTATGTTAGCATGCTTCCTTCGCCACCATAACATAGCCATGTCCGTTAAGTAGGATGTAACGACCTTGATCTTCGCACTCTCATCCACCATACTGAGATTGTCGAAGTATTTCTCCATCTGCCAAAGGAAATTCTCAACTTCCTTAGCATCATGAGCTCCGTTGAATTGGGAGGGTTGTGGAAAATCAACTTGAACACCTCCCGCGGCTCCAACGGCCCCAACGTTCACGCATGCTCTCTTGCATAACGTGACGTCCTCCTCCAGCACAATGAATCTTGCCCGCATCCCCTCGATGGCATCACACAAGGCTTGGAGGGATCCCGCCATGAACTCTTCAAGTCGAACGAATCGAGACTCCAAGTTCGCAGCGTTTTGCTTGGTTTCCTCAAGCCCACTGAACACGCAGCTCTCGAGTTTAGTGACAGTATGCTCGACTCTCTCGAGCTTGTCGACCAACTCTCCAATAGTCGCACCGAGAGCCTCATGGGAAACGTTCTTCCCCATCGAGCTCCAGTGTGTGCGGCCGTAGTCTCGCGCCCTCGTTCGTCCACGACGGACGTCAAGCTAGTCTCATTCCCTTTATCTTTTCCTCCTTTCGGCATTTCTCACGAACAGAGTCTCCCCTTGTCTCGGACGAACTTTGCTCTGATACCAACTGTCACAGACATATTCTTTAGCCGAATCCGAACGTCCGGCCTTAGCACCTTTCCACGTCTTGTGGTTGCTAAGTAAGCCTTACTTAACCGAATTTGGAACTTAGTTAGAGAGAGATTTTAGAGAGAAGGGAGACCTTTTATCAAGTAATATCTCTTATGAAACTTGAAATCCAAGATGAGATTACAAATAAGGTTCTCACCCCCTTTTATACATAACTTCCACCTCCTTACTCTCCCATTTACTTAAGCTTTAACATTACTTACTCTTTAAGCATTCTTACCATCTAAGGTTACTTTTACCTTAAATACCTTAACCCATTTTAATAATAATATCCCTTAGGATATTTTACAACAACTTCCTTAACCCTTAAGTAGTTAAAACCAAAAGAGAAAATGATTGGAATAGTACAGAAAAGTTGGAATATTACTAGAGCAGCATACATCTTTCAAAAATTACTATAGTGTTTTTCGCACCCTAGTAAATTACAAAAGACACCCTTGATTATGTTTAATCAGCAAATCTACGCCACTGATAGCTGATTTATTTTACATAACCGTATTCCACGTGTATACTGTGGCTGATTTAGTTGTAAATAACAAATTCACGTCACTAAACCGTATGCCACGTTGTAAATCGCTGAGTTATTTATTAGATACCAGGGCTGACTTTAATTTTGTTAACAAATAAACCGTTTTTGAAACAGTATAATTAAGAAGAAATCTACACCCAGTAATTATTTCTCAGTAAAAATCACTCTACACCCCACTCTAGTAAGTTATTTCTCTGATATCGTCATCTTCTCTGAAAATCGTCTTCTTCTCCGAAATCATAATCTTCTCTGAAATCGTCATCTTCTCTAAAATCGTCATCTTCTCTGAAATCGTCTTCGTCGTACTCTCTGGTATGTTGCGACTGTGTTTGCTTTATGTTAAGACAAAGTTTGATTTCTGTTGCAACTGAGTTTAATTCTTTTGCGGCTGAGTTTTATTTATGTTTCAGCTGAGTATGATTCTTATCGTGGTTAGGTTATATGTTATGTAGAGGTTGAGGTAGTTTCTATAGCGGCTGGATAATACATAATGTTGTCGCTGAAACTAAGTTAGGGTTTAGGGCTCGGTTACCTTTATGTTTCGGCTTATTTTATTTTAGGGTTTAGATCTGGGTTATTAATTATGTTATGGATGAGTTATTTTACCTAATGCGGCTGGATTTGGTAAAATATCAGCTGATCTATATTTGTTTTTTTTATCAGATGGAGGTCTCTGCAATCTCTGATTATCGAGGATCGGATTACCCTCCAAGATGTTACCGTGATGGGTTTTATAATCTGGAAAATAAATCGCTTAATCACTATACGCGTTTGGGAGACCTACATATATAAT
>OVAU01003419.1:0-11113 GCA_900406315.1 Biscutella laevigata subsp. laevigata
TGACCTCCAATGCTTCTCTTTTAATATATAAGAGGATAGTTAATTCACTATATTAAAACTATTTATTGTATTTTAAATTATACTATCCTACTACAAAGGCCAAGCTAAAAAACTAGTTATGAGGGGGAAATAGTAGTAGTTGGGGGTTCAAACACAATTTTATAAAATATTTCGTTGAAACTTCAACTTTGTAAAAAAAGAAGAACTCATAATGTATCGCTCTAAAATTTAGCGGAACTTTTCCGTTTTTCTTTTTTCTTATCGTGGACCAGCCAATTAATAGCTCTATAGTTCTCAAATTCTTCATACTCATGGGAAGAAATATATGATCAGTTCAAAGATCTCTTCACTTTCCGACTTTCTGCTTCATTTTCTAAGGGTTCTTCTTCTTCTTCGGTTGTTTGTTTTCTGTTCGAGTAAAAGCTTCGACGGCGACGTGTGGTGAACCAGGATGGACGGTGACAGTTCCGGCACACTTATTGGCTCCGATATTCATGGATTCCATACCTTGCAAGGTACTTACCCAGCTCTTGATTGCTGAGAATCAGCTGAGTTTTTCCTTTGTTTTTTTTTGTTCTGACTCGTCAATCCCATGATGATAAGCTGCCAAGTCAGCTATAAAACACAAAGTTAAGCTTTTATGAATGCGCCATTCTTACAAGCAAACTTCTTTTTCTCAACCTTCCATTGTGTTTTGCTTGGCTATCGTTTTCATGTTTGTCCTGCCTCTGCCTGTTTAACTGATTAATGTTTATGTACATTTTGATTGATGGACTTAATTGAAATTATACTATTATCTGCCATGAGTTTGTGGATATATATGTTGCTTTTGTTTCATGTTTCTTGGTTGTGTTTTGCAGATCTTGATGTCCAGACAATGCTGGATGAAGCAAAAAGCAGGTGGCTCCGACCAAACGAGATCCACGCCATCCTCTCTAACCCTAATTACTTCGCCATCAATGTCAAGCCAATGAACTTGCCGAAGAGTAATCATTCTGTTCTACTGAACAATTCATCACTTATACTCTTTTAGGATGTTTTTTCATTTTCCCATGACTTCTTGCACTGATAAGATGTTCCTTTATTTTTAGGTGGCAGAGTTATATTGTTTGACCGTAAGATGTTGAGGAACTTCAGAAAGGATGGTCATACTTGGAAAAAGAAAAAGGATGGAAGGACTGTTAAAGAGGCTCACGAACACCTCAAAGTGAACTTTCTTAGCTTAATCTCATTGTCTCTTGTTCAGCTTATAATGTCCTCCGAATGATGCTAGGTTGGTGACGAGGAAAGGATTCATGTATACTATGCTCACGGTGAAGATAACACTACCTTTGTTCGAAGGTGTTATTGGTTACTGGATAAGTATGTAGTAAGCAAAGTCCACTGACTTGTCTCTGTCCTTTTTGTCTATGTTTCTTTTATGAAAGTAAATCACTCCTTTTTGTATGTCAGGGCTCGTGAGAACATCGTCCTCGTACATTACCGTGATACACAAGAGGTTTCTTTTCTTTTTACCCGTTCTCATCTCTCACTTGTGTTTCTTATGCTTGAAAGTTGTGAACGGATCAGGGTGATATATATCTTTGTTGTCCATGTTTGGATGCTCTCTATCTGTATTGAATAGTCAGGTTCTTTGATTGGTAGGCTTATTTGCAGCCTTCTGAGAAATTTTGATTTGTTAAATCGATATGTTCAGACAGATCCAACTACGTCGGGGGACTCAAACTCCAGTCAAATCTCTGATAACTCATCCCCAAATCTCGTAGCAGCTGTAGACATTGATTTGAGCGTTGGTAACTCACACTATCTAGGTGAGAAAGAATATTTTCCAATTCTTTCTACTTATCCTTTACAATAACATTACCACTTGAAAACTTTGAAAACTTGCTCTGAGTTCTTTATTATGACACTTACCACACTTTCTCTTGGTGGATCACAGCAACCAACAACAGTGCAGTTGTTAGAAATCATGAGATTAGGCTTCATGACATCAACACGCTTGATTGGGATGAGTTGCTAGTACCATTCGATCTTAACAACCAATCTGCAGTAACCGTTGGTAACTTACACAGGAATTGAGCAGATTTGTTTATGAAGTTAAAAAGCAATGAGAGTTGTTTGCGGGTTAAAAAGCAATGGCAGTTATGTGATGACGTAGATAATAAAATCTTCTTTTTTTGTTCTCTGTGGTCAGGTGATGTGTCAGATTTCACAGAACAGCTCCAAAATGCTGCAAACGGCTCTGCTGAGCATATAAATGTGACTGATGAATCTCTTGATGCGTTGCTTAACAATGGTCCACAAAGCCGAGAGAGTTTTGGAAGGTGGATGGATTCCTTCATCAGCGACACCAATGGCTCTCAGGAGGACCAAGCCATGGTTACATTAGGGCAGGATCCATTAGCTCCTCAAGCTGCATTTCATCCTCAATCCAACATACATCAGCAAGTGTTCAACATAACCGAGGTTTCACCTGCTTGGGCCTATTCATCAGAGAAAACAAAGGTATATTGGTTAAACTGGAATAAGTCATATGAGATAGGATAACATGTATGATGGTCAAATAAAAAGCATAACTTTGTTACATGTCGATTCTGCAGATTCTGGTAACTGGGTTATTGCACAACAGTTATCAACATCTTGGGAGTTCAAACCTTTTCTGCATTTGTGGCGACTCGCGTGTCCCTGCAGAATATGTCCAGGCTGGAGTGTACCGTTGCTTCATACCTCCGCACTCGCCTGGGATGTCGAACCTCTATCTCAGTGCAGATGGGAACAAGCCAATCAGCCAATGTTTCAGCTTCGAACACCGTTCAGACCAAGTTTTTAATAAGACAGTCCCTGAAGACGATCAAGAATCCAAATGGGAAGAATTTGAGCTCCAAGTCAGACTTGCTCATCTTCTGTTTACGTCTTCCAACAAACTCAACGTTCACTCGAGCGAAATCTCACCTCCAAACCTGCGAGATGCTAAAAAACTTGCCAGCAAAACTTATCATCTCTTAAACAGCTGGGCTTATCTAGTCAAGTCCATTCGGGGGAATAAGGTGCCCTTTGACCAAGCGAAAGATCATCTCTTCGAGCTTACTCTGAAGAACAGGATTAAGGAATGGCTTATGGAGAAAGTGCTCGAAGGTCGCAACACAATGGATTATGACTCAAAAGGCCTCGGTGTGATTCACCTATGTGCCATTCTTGGATACACTTGGTCGGTCCAACTGTTCTCATTGTCGGGTTTATCGTTAAATTTCCGTGATAAGCAAGGATGGACTGCTCTTCATTGGGCAGCGTACTACGGAAGGTAACAAACTTCATCTCTTTTAAAAAGTAATATGAAGAGTAGTTACTTGTTTCGGTTACATACTTTCTTTTGGAGTTTTTGAAGGGAGAAAATGGTGGCTGCTCTTCTCTCTGCTGGGGCCAAACCGAACTTGGTGACAGATCCAAGAAAGGATAATCTTGGCGGATGCACGGCAGCTGATCTGGCACAGCAAAATGGATTCGATGGTTTATCTGCTTATCTGGCTGAGAAATGTTTGGTTGCTCAGTTTATAGACATGAAAATTGCTGGAAACATCACTGGAAACCTTGAAGCTTGCAAGGCGGAGACATCAAATCTAGGCGCTCTCCCGGACGATGAGCAGAATCTTAAGGATGCTTTGGCAGCATACAGAACAGCTGCAGAAGCAGCAGCTCGGATTCAAGGTGCGTTTAGAGAAAAGGCGCTTAAGGCGGCACGGTCAAGCGTGATCCAGTTTGCCAACAGAGAAGAAGAGGCTAAGAGCATAATCGCTGCAATGAAGATTCAGAATGCGTTCAGGAAATACGATACACGTAGGAAGATAGAAGCCGCTTACCGGATTCAATGTAGGTTCCAAACATGGAAAATGCGAAGAGAGTTCCTGAATATGCGGCGTCAAGCAATTAGGATCCAGGTATGCAGTGAAAGTGGTGTTACATGAATAACTTTATCTTCTATATATTGCAACCCGGTTTCTTTCCTCCTCTTTTGCAGGCTGCTTTCAGGGGACTACAAGCAAGGAAACAGTACAAAAAGATTTTATGGTCGGTAGGAGTGTTGGAGAAGGCAGTGTTCAGGTGGAGACAAAAGAGAAAAGGGTTAAGAGGACTCCAAGTGGGCCAAGCTGAAACAGAGGAGAATCCTTCAGATGAAGCGGAGGAAGATTTTTACAAGACAAGCCAGAGACAAGCAGAGGAGAGACTCGAGAGATCGGTAGTGCGGGTCCAAGCCATGTTCAGGTCTAAGAAGGCTCAAGAGGATTACAGGAGGATGAAACTCACTCATGAAGATGCTCAGGTGAATTTTTTGTTTTCGTTTTGAATCTCTCAGTGTAGTAAAAAGATAAATTTATACCTGAATTGACGAATCTTGTTGATGGTGTGATACAGTTGGAGTACGATTGCCTACAAGAGCTTTGATCAAAAGGTCTTTGCAGAGTTTGGTGTGGAAAATGAATGGTATTGATCTGTAGATTACGTGAATGTGAACAGGTACCAGTGTTGGTTGGTGTATGATAAATACGAAAGACACAGATAGAGAGTGTGGATGCAAAATCCAGTCCTAAAGAAAGCTTGAATAAATAAACAAGAACGATAGACCGAACCTTATAACCGCGTTATTGTGTTTCCCACAAATCTGAATCTATTGCATTAGAACCACGTTTTGCTAATGGAAGATCAAGCACATTACAATCGTCTACAAATCCCCACATAGTAGTATCCATCAGCTGGTTTAATTTTGAACTTCCGGAAAGAGAAAGGACCATTTCGAATGTTTTTTCCATTAGCTTTATGCCCTCCCACTCAAACCATCCTGAACAGGATCTTGAGGCAACAAAAGTAACTGAATGTCTTGTAGAGATGATTAGCAGAGATAGCCCCTTTATATTAAGCTAATTAGCAAAAATGCCAAAGAAAGCTTCTAAAGAGAAAATGCAGAGGTGATCACTTTTTACTGAAAAAGCAATTCAAGATGGATTTGGATGCTTGAAAGACATGTTAGAAGAGCCAAACTAGTTCACATGAAGAACAAAGTAAAGAAAGCAAAGCCATGTTGAGAAACCAACAATTGTCGAGAAAGCAAACTACTATAAAATTAATAGTCGAAGATGAGAAAAAAATAAAACAGTAAATAAAAGACAATACTAATTAAAAGATTAGGGGGAGTTCTGGTTGCCTCGTTGGTGCAGGTTGCATGATTTGCACAGAGCTTGGAGCATAAGAGCATACAAATGGGAAACACCAACTGTTTATAGACTCGCCAAGATCCACTTGTTTGAAGTATCCCTTCTTTCCAATTATGTAAGCTACGTTGCGAGTGGGGAAGGGTTTGTTTTCTTTATCAAGAACCATCGCGACCTTCTTCTCATCAACAAAAAACTCCCAGCGTAAATGTGAAACTTAAAACCGGTAAGGGGATTCATATCAACCCCTAAGAATTTCCTCCATGACACTGCATTAGGCTCAACCTTATTAGTAATCCAAATCTCCAAGGGGAATTCAGGTCTCCAACGTTTCTGATATAGTATAGCAAGCTGCTTTTCTCTAACACTAGAAAGAGTCACTGTCTCAAAAAAACCCCTGAAAAGGCAGACACAGACGAGGACCAAATCTCTCGGTTGTAAAATCAAAACATAGTAAAAAATCAGGGAGATTTGATATATCTGGACCCTCAAGTGGGAGCTTATCTTGATCATACCAGTAAGTGTTGCCCTCCAGAGATATCCCACGGCGACAGGATGCTATACCCCAGTTGGGAGTGACATCAAGAACCTTCCATGAATTAGTCTCAAAACTGTAGATTTCAAACTCACGGATTTGTCGCCGCACATAGCAGTCGTAATTATTCACAAATCTCAAGATTTTTGTGGCTACGACGGGACTTGTCAAATCCGAGAGCATACCTGTCCCGTTTGTCGTAAGAAATTCTGGGTTCGATGCACCTAGTTTGTCCAAAATAAGGGTTCCAAACAACAAGTCTAGAGTTGGTGTCTTTTGGGATGCATAACAATAAACCATCGCAGTGAAAGATTTGAGAGATGTCGACTCGATCAGCATCGACTAGGCTAATAAGTTTACCTATGGGCTCTATAGATGGAGTGAGAAGGTTGACGGTCATCAAAGAAACCCTATATTCAACCATCATGACCACTTGAAACTCGAACTCCTTCAGTTGCTTCTTCTTTGTTGTTTTAGCAATGTGCTTCTTTGCAAAGCTCCAATCTTTGGTTAAAGTGTTCCACTTTTTGCAGGTGAATCGTATTCGTCTCAGAGATGTAACCGGAAGCCTAGAGAGCACCTCCTCTGCCAAATCCCTCGGAAGATCAAACATCTTTGAATCAAAGATTGCACTCTGTTTTACCTTTTTGATTTGTGTGTTTGTGTTTGCAACTTTTGCCTTTTATATGACTAAAAAACGGCGTTGATTACTTGCAATTTGCCAATCCTTGATGTTTTATGCATTGGAGTCACAAGTTATCCCTAGAGAAATATACAACAAGAATTCCTATATTCTAGAGATATTAAACGAACAAGACTCTGTTATACGAAGTCGAACGAAGACAGATTTTTATCTAACCTAAAACTCATAAACCTGCTTTGTTACACTCTCTAAGTCTCAACAAATTCAGCTAAGATGAGTACTATGAAATTTTGCAGAGAATGGTACTCATGTCTATTTGGCTTCTCATCTAGTAATTTTCTAGAATTGCACCTTGGTTTCGTCTAAGTTTCTATATGTGTCAATTCTCTTGTATAGAAGCCTCATTGCTTACATAATTACTCACCATTTTTTGTCGTTTTTGTTCAGTAATAACATTTTGTATCCAAAGGAAGACAAGGAGCGGAAGATCCTCCTCTACGCTTGCCGTAATTGTGATCACCAGGTAAAAAAACATTGATAATTACCTCTAATCTTGGGAAATTAGGGTACATGAGTGCTTTATCTTACAAGAAAGAATTAGTTGATTTGTCATATTTTCATCTGATTTGGCATGGCAATAGGTCATGCAGGTTGATTTCTCTATTCTCATGTATGTTTTTGGGCACTAAATTTCAGGAAGCAGCTGATAACAACTGTGTGTATAGAAATGAGGTTTATCACGCCGAGAGTGAACGAAGCCAGGTCCTAACAGACGTGGCTTCGGACCCAACTCTTCCTCGGACCAAGGCTGTGCGTTGCACCAAGTGTCAGCATGGAGAGGCTGTCTTCTTCCAGGTATAACCATCTACTTGGTTATGCTACATCAGTTCTGATTTAGAGGATTTAACGCAGTGTTTTCATTGAATTTGCAGGCTACAGCTAGAGGCGAAGAAGGAATGACACTATTCTTTGTCTGTTGCAATCCGAATTGTGGTCATCGTTGGAGAGAGTAGAGAACTTTTTCGTTTCGTATGGTCAATCATCAACCTTTGTTTTGATGACTTATTTAAGAGTTTAGGACATTGATTTATTCAAGATTCTTTGTTTTACTTACCAAAGACACTAATAAGATTGAAACTTGTTTCTCTTTGGAATTGGTAAATGAGAAGATCTCTGAAACCAAATATTTGTTACTGTCCTCCACGACTCATCTCCCAAAAGGTAATCTCGTGCTCAAGAACACGTACAAACACATCTTCAGCTTCCGCTAGATCTTCTCCGGAGGCATTTTCAAGACAACGTTCAGCGATGCTCTTTACAGAGGAACAATACTGTTTAAAGCCGTCGTTGCCCCACCTATGGCAAGCTCCGCTCAGCTCTGCCGGAGTTTTGTTCCCGTCCTCCAAACAATAAGCGAAGCTCTCTTGATACACTGCCTCGATTGCCCAGAAAGCTGTCATCATCACCGAATACTTCACTTCAATGCTCATCAGAGCTTCCAGAAACCTTGAATAAACAAAGCGAATTGCTAGTTTCTCATTTCAATTCTGACATTGAAATCTATCAAGTCAACTATATAAAATCGTTACCTGCGATATTCTTGATTAGCCTTTTGAGGCAAAACTTTTGAGAAATCAACATCCCATTTTGATCCTTCTCTTTTAAACCATTCGACTTCATCGTTCAACGATGTTAAACCACCAAGCACGACTTCCATGTCGGAAGTCTCGCCGGATTCTTTGCAAGCTCTAATCAGCACATTAGCTACGAATGGAACAAATCCCCTCACGAACAGATAATCTTGTCCCTGCAAAATGAACACCCACATGCTTAAATCATCGAATGATTTCAGACACTTCTCTGTTTTCAACAGTTAATTAACGTACCAGCCAAGTTCTGAAGGACGAGAGATCAACGGATCCGTCGCGGATAGAGACGACGAAAGTATGACGTGTAGCCGTCGTGTAGATCGAACGATGCTTATCAATCCACGCGTCGATCATTCCTCTCTTCTCCATTGAACAAGTTCTTCCTACTCTCAAGATTCTTCATCTAGTCTGTGTGTTAACGTTTTGACTTTTCATACTATTGTTACATGTACGTTTTATTGGGCTTGAAAGTAAAGGCCCAAGGTCTATTAAAGCCTTCCTACGATTTCTTTCAAATCAACGGCAGTAAGATACGGTGGAAGAATTAGTTTACGTGGCATTTTTGAACCGTTAGATGGTTTGATGACTTAAAGAGTGATGACGTGCAAATAGTTTTCCAATAGTTTTTTCTGTTTGTATTTCGTTCTTCTCACCGTAATCGGAATTTGTGTGCTTTAGAGTTTATTTTCCATTTTAGACGGATCGGGCTGAGCGGACTCCGGCGGCGGATTGCACTTCTGCAGCAATAAGATGGCGGATGAGAGGTATAACAGGAAGAATCCGGCGGTGAAGAGGATTTTGCAGGAGGTTAAGGAGATGCAAGCAAATCCGTCTGATGATTTTATGTCTCTTCCTCTTGAGGTGAACATTTCGATAGTCACGATATAATCCGCTTCTAGCTTCTTTTGAGATCGGATACGTTTGATTGATCTATATTATATTTCCCCAGTGTTTTTTTATTAATCTACTTTTTCTCTGGAGAGATTTATCTTTTCTCTTGCTAAATCTGTGATTCTATTTGAGATTGGGTGATCTGGAATTCAAATTTGTAATTTAAAATCATTACGATTTTTTATGTTGCCAGAATTTTACTTCTAAACCTCGTTATCGATGTTTGGTATTTGTAGTTCGATTTCTGCTTCTATAGATCTATATATGGTGTTTTGTGTCGTAATTCTGTATCTTACAAGACTGGTTGTGGTTTGATTTAGGCTCTTACAGCCATGGGGAGGATCAATATCCTCGAGTATTTTTAGATTAAATTTGAAAAGTTTCCGAAAACTGTTTATATTTGCAAACATGGCATGGTTGAAAAGAGTTTAGGCAATCTTATAGCTATTGTTACATGATTGCTCTGTATTTTCTAACTTCAGGAGAACATATTTGAGTTGCAATTCGCCATCCGAGGTCCTGGTGACACTGAATTTGAGGGTGGGATTTATCATGGGAGAATTCAGCTGCCTGCGGATTACCCTTTCAAACCTCCATCCTTCATGTTATTGACTGTACGGATATTACCATTTTTCACATATCGAAGCACTGTGTTGCTAGGGAATAAGAAGAGTATGTGTACAACGAATCTATTTGCTTTTGTTTCAGCCAAATGGTCGTTTTGAAACAAATACCAAGATTTGCTTGAGTATTTCAAATTACCATCCCGAGCATTGGCAACCTTCATGGAGTGGTAAAGTAAAGAACTTTTGTGTTTACTTGTTCCTACCACCACCAACATTTTATAAGATTCCATCTAAAAATTGCTTTTGATGCTTAAGTGAACTGTTATGTAAACCAATCAGCCATATATCGTTACTGGTACATTGTTTCAACTGTTGAAGTATATGTCAGCTCGTTGCTCTTATGGTTGAGTTTTGTTTATGTGCAGTTCGGACTGCTTTGGTGGCTCTCATTGCGTTCATGCCTACAAGCCCCAATGGAGCGCTGGGCTCAGTAGATTATCCAAAAGAGGAGAGACGTGCATTAGCAATTAAATCACGTGAGGCACCACCCAAATCTGGCTCTCCTGAACGACAAAAAGTTATTGACGAGGTATAGTCCCTCACTAGTACACCCTTTTGAGTTCTGAACCAATGCATTATATTCTGATGAAAATATATGAATTTGGCTATATTTTCACTGTGAGTTGGATCAATGAATCTGTCTTGTGTATGGGCTATACCATTTCTTCATAACAAACCACAGGAGTAGATGTTTGTTCGCATGACCATATAGAATTTTAAGCTCACATCTCTAGCGCTTAAGATTATTTATGTTTGCAAGAAACTCTGATTAGTCTTTACCGCAATCAGTTATTATCAGACGATAAAACTTGCTAATTGGGTCCTTAACAAATGGAATAACACCATTATACCAGTTTTAATTTAGAATCTTGACACCTTGTTCATGTATTTTGATGTCTTGAGTTTCCTGATCCTACCATTGACTCATCTTTAATGTTTTGAAATTTTTTCGCAGATTCATAACTACATCCTTAGCAAAGCAACCGTAGTTCCAAAACCTATTCCTCTGGAATGTAACCAGACACCTTCCACGGAACCAGAATCTGAATCCCAAACTGAGCCACAGGAAGCCGTAACAGTAGTGGAGGAGCAATCCATCGCTACAACAGACACTGTAGTTGATAATCCAATCATAGAAGAGGCAGCTGAAGCAGTCAATATAGCAGCTAATGTGATTCCCGCTGCAAGGACATTAGCAGCTGTTGATGTTCCTGCCAGAGCTTCTGGAAGTGATGAGCAAGTGATGGCTACAAGAGCAGTTCCGAAGCCAGTCGATGACAGACTTTTCACGTTGGCTGCGGTTGGGCTCACAATCGCAATTGTGGTTCTTCTACTAAAGAAGTTCATAAGATCAAGTGGGTATGGTGCTGGGTTTATATATGAGTCTTGAACACATTGGTCGATCCAAACCACACCACCAGATGGTTGAAGTCAAAAGTTGATCGATGCTGCTTTTGTTTAATATCTAAATATGAATTTAAAGTTTAAATGAAGTAAATAATTATGTGTGACATTATCTTGCAACTAAGAGCTTGATTGGTTCACCCGCTACCACCTGCAAACGC
>OVAU01003420.1:0-11112 GCA_900406315.1 Biscutella laevigata subsp. laevigata
GTGGTCATGTTCCCGAGACAAATTACATATTTATGGTATAGACTCTAGTCTTGGGCGTCTTCTATAACAGATACAATTCGTACATGGGTTTATTTGCTTTGTGGCATTTCCCAGGGAGATTTCGTTGATAGAGGTTACAACAGTCTTGAAGTTTTCACTATTCTTTTGCTTCTTAAAGCAAGGTAAGTTTTGTTAGAAAATTTCCAGAAAATGTTATGGTTTGCATATGACGTTGCACATCCTTTTTCTCTGTATATCATAGTTCTCCTGAAACTGATCTGTAAACGCATTTCTCCAGTGGGAGTAGATCGGGTTTTTTCCCTGGAATTTTATATTTCTTAAAGAACTTTCTGCGAGCTTAAAACCACCCTTTCCCTTGTATTTCAATGTTTAGATATCCAGCCCATATCACACTTTTACGTGGAAATCATGAAAGCAGACAACTAACTCAGGTATGCGTTATTCTATTCCAGTGATGTCTACTGTTGCTGTACTCTTCAGGCAATTCTTAGTGGATACGTATTTTTTAATGAAGTTGTCTTAATTTATCATTCCAATTTTGTCTTTTTTCAGGTGTATGGTTTCTATGATGAATGCCAAAGGAAGTATGGTAATGCTAATGCATGGAGATATTGCACGGATGTTTTTGACTATCTTACACTTTCAGCTATTATAGATGGCACTGTAAGTATTTTCCTCAGCATTTTTAGAATTTGATTATGATGTATCTTCTCTAAGAATTATATGTATGCATAAATTAGCTTTATACTATACTAATAAGTATGGCATTCTTTATGTAGGTTCTATGTGTTCATGGTGGCCTTTCACCTGATGTACGGACAATTGACCAGGTTAAAATGTGCCCTTTTCTTGATTGTTGTTTCCACATTGCAAGTGTTTCCATGATAAGTTAAATCTCCTTCACTCACACTACATATTATTTTGTGTTCTAGATAAGACTGATTGAGCGGAATTGTGAAATACCGCATGAAGGACCCTTCTGTGATCTTATGTGGAGCGATCCTGAAGATATTGAAACATGGGCTGTCAGTCCACGTGGAGCTGGTTGGCTTTTTGGGTCCAGGGTTACCACTGAGGTATTGTTATTTTTTGGGTTGAAAATTGAATAAGATGTGAAGAAATTTTCACTTCCCTGAACTTTTATTTTGCTTCTTATGCAGTTTAACCATATTAACAATCTTGATCTAGTATGTCGCGCACATCAGCTTGTTCAAGAAGGTCTCAAGTACATGTTCCAAGATAAAGGTCTTGTAACTGTAAGTGTCTCGCCTTATTCATTTCTGGATATTTGGAAATAGAATCTGCCGGTGACGTTTCTTCTCTCTATTTTATTTCTCCGTAAAGGTATGGTCCGCACCGAATTACTGCTACCGCTGTGGGAATGTTGCCTCTATATTGAGTTTCAATGACAACATGGTGAGGCATTTCCTTTTCCTACTGTCATGCCGCAATATCTTCTCTCGTGTTATTCTTACTTTTTAGCACTTTCTAACCGTTAGAGGTTTCTATATATTTTTCTTCTTCGATCTATTAAGTTGCTTCTTTTGGTACTTGCCTCTCTGCTCAAACTCTTGTTTCACAACCTGCCTGTTAAGTGACGATTTACAGTGAAGTTAGACAAGTCATTCTTAAGAATGGGAGACCAGTTTGCCATTTTAGTTGATAATCGCAGTACAAATTCCATTGGTTTCTAGCATTTGTGGATTTGAAAATTACTTAGTAGATGTATTATATATAGATCGTGCTCTCTGTGATTCTTTTCTTCTATATACCTGTTTCTGGGAATTGTTTAGGATGTGGTGCACTATATTTTCATTGTTCTCAGTATTGACATGTAGAATAGGACTCTATCTATCTTTATCCTCGTCTGATTAATACGTTCCACCAAGGATCTATCAGACTATGAAGTGAAAATCAATACATAATGTGATTATAATTTGTTTTTCCGGTAACAGGAAAGAGAAGTGAAGTTCTTCACAGAGACAGAAGAGAACAATCAAATGAGAGGGCCAAGAACAGGTGTTCCTTATTTCCTATGATGGATGATAATGATGATCATACATTAGTCTCCTATTGTTCTGATGAAGTTAGCTCTAATATCATCACCATTGGCTTATGTTCTTTCAAGGTATATCTCATGATGTTTACACTTCTATTGTTTTTTTGTTTTGTTTTGGAAACATTTTCTTGTGAAAGCCAATGTCACTTCGGTAATTTTAGTGGTTTTGATGCACTTAATATACCTTTTGCTTTATTGTTGTTTCATCCTTCTTCTGTATGTAAGACCAAATTTTCTATTATCTTATCTTGTTTTTATATCTTTGTTTATCTCTGAGTTCTTTTATGACTTTTCACCAAAGGATTTTTGATATGAAAGCAAAGAACTTGACCCAACCATAAGTCGCTAAAACAGACGAAATTTGTGAATGAAAGGGAAAAACTTTCAGAATTTTTCCTAGCATGGGACCAAACTCAAACTGATCGAAGACTGGATTATTCAGATTTCTTACCAGCATGATGATAAGTTTATTGTAGCTAATCTCGTTTATTGTTTATTGATGATCTTTATAAAAGCAATTGTTCAGTTCACCGCCCCAGGCTGGAAGTCTGACAATAACTACACGCACAATCCCCTTGGTCGCATCTGGATTATGTGGAAGGAAGACCTGCCAGTCACGGTTCTGGTAAAAACAGCGCAGGTCATTGCCGCTAAGATTCAAACTGGTCCTCATCAGTCATGTATCGTAGTCAGTGTCTACGCCTCCAACTTCATGGCATCTCTCCTCTGGCACACTATGCAGCATCTCACTGCAGTTTATGGCTCGCTTCCAATGGTTTTTCTCGGGGATTTTAATGAACTTTTATCCTCTTCGGATCACTCCCGTGGGTCAGTCTCAGTTGCTCGCTAGAGACGAATGGCGGAATTTCAGTCATGTGTCAACACTTCTGATCTCTTGGACTTACCCTGCTCAGGTCAACACTACACGTGGACCAACAACAATCCCTCCAACCCCATTGTCGAAAAGCTTGACAGAGCGCTGATAAACCCAATATGGCTTGACCACTTCCCGAATTCTTACGCTTCCTTTGAGACCAACGGAGCATCCGACCACACCCGTATCAACATCCATCTCCACTCACCTACTTCCACCGCCCGCAAGCCCTTCAAATTCTTCAACTGTTGGACTCACGACCCGGGGTTTCTCGACACAGTTCGAGATTCTTGGACCTCAAGTTGAGTTTAATGCCACGAAATTCAATGAAATAGCAAAGCGCTCTCAGGCAGCCCTCACGGCTCTAAATGACAAGCAAGCTCAGGCGCTCGCTGACCCTTCTACAACGAACTTCGAAGCAGTCCGTCTCGCCACGGATGAATGGAATCAACTGGCCTCGATAGAGGAACACTTCTTCCGTCAGATTTCACGTGTTACTTGGCTACAGTTAGGGGACCGCAACACAAACTATTTCCACCGTATGGCTAAGACCAGAGCTGCTAAGAATGCAATCAGACAGTTGCTCGATGATACTGGTAACTCGATCACATACCCTACTATCTTAAAAGAAATTGCCTCGGACTACTACAGTGCCTTCATGCAGAGCAGACCTGATAACCACACACCGCCTTCAGTGGACACCCTAGCAGACCTCCTTGACTACCGCTGCTCGGAGACCACGGCTTCAAGTCTTGTCGCCCCGTTCAGTGCTGAGGAAATTACCAAGACTCTGTTCACAATGCCAGGGAATAAAGCCCCCGGACCTGATGGGTACCCAACATAATTTTACAAAGCAGCTTGGTCGATTGTCGGAGCTGATTTGATCACCGCAATCCAATCATTCTTTATGTTTGACCTGCTTCCTCGAGGTGTAAACTCGACTTTGCTAGCTCTCGTCCCAAAAGGAGAAGTGCAGTCCACGATGCGAGACTACATGCCTATTTCTTGCCTAAATATCCCCTACAAGATTATCTCAAAGTTATTGGCCAACCGGTTAAAGCTCTATCTGCCACATATCATTGAACAGAACCAAAGCGCTTTTATCCAGGGCAGGCTGCTGCTAGAAAACGTGTTATTGGCAACAGAACTTATGAAGGACTACCATAAATCAACAACAGCCTCCCGATCCACTATTAAGCTAGACATCTCAAAGGCTTTCGACACCGTCGAATGGAGCTTCATCACCAACGCCCTCCGTGCCATGGATTTCCCAGACCAGTTCACACATTGGAAACATACTTGCATCTCCACGGCCATGTTCTCCGTCGTCATCAATGGAGAACTCGCGGGCTATTTTCCAAGCAACCGAGGAATTCGACAAGGGTGTTATCTTTCCCCTTATCTCTATGTTATCGCAAATAATGTCCTATCTAAGCTGCTAAATAATGCTGCACTAGATGCAAGATTCGGTTACCACCCTACTTGCAGAGAGCTAAACCGTCGTTGTGGGTCTCTTGGACACAAAGATATCTGCTTCGAGAACACACATTCTAGGAGGTCCCCTATCGTCAGAGTGGACACGCTTCAGATTCATGGATATGGCGCAAACTCCTTAAACTTAGGGAGGCAGCAGCTCCTTTCTTCCGTTACAAGCTAGGCTCAGGTCAAACAACTCATTTATGGACGGATCACTGGATAGGCCCTGGAAGTATTATCTCCCAGGTTGGTACCTTGGCGATCAATCTCCTGGGCCTACCCTATCATGCCACAGTTGATGCAGCTGTTCACAACTCAACCTGGGCTTTCAGACGAATCCGTGCACCGGTACTCGCGGCCGTTGTAGCGGAGATCAGGCTACTTCCTCCTCCAACAGCAGACAAGCCTCCGGACAAGCCACTATGGAAGCATGGCCCTGATGACTACAAGGCCTCTTTCAACTCGCGCCACACCTGGAATCAAATCCGTCATCAACAAAACCTGGTCCCTTGGGCTAAGGTCGTTTGGTTTAAACAGGGAATACCTCGCTTCTCATTTATAGTTTGGCTAGCTTTCCATGATCGTTTAGCTACAGGTACAAGGATGCGCGCTTGGGGGGTCGTCCAACCATGTGCTCTCTGCGATGTCCCGGACGAAAGTAGGGATCATCTGTTTTTCTCATGCAGGTACTCCGCCCACGTGTGGTCCTCACTCTGTCGCGGCCTCTTGGATAACGTCGCTCACACTTGGATAGACACCGTCGCTCACACTTGGATAGACACCGTCGCTCTGCTGCTCTCACCCGGCAGATCACAAGTTGACAAGACCCTGCTACGCATTTGTTTCCAATCGGCCGTCTACTTCCTCTGGAAAGAGCGAAATGACTGTACGCACAACACAACGGCTAAGCCAGCAACAACGCTCATTAACATGCTTCAACAACACTCATCAACATGCTTCAGCAACATGTCACTACTCGGATAGTGTCACTTGCTTACACCCATCCGCATAGGCTCTCGGGTCTGGGAATAAGATGGGAGTCTCGTTAGACTTTCTCTGCTTTATTTGTTCCAGCGCTTCTCTCCCCTTCTAGAAACGAATTCACTTGTACTCTTTTTCCTTGTTCTAGTTTTGTCCCACAGGGTTTTCTAGACAAGATTTTAACGAGGCAAGTGAGTTCGTTTCACCAATCTAGATGGGGCTTTTTCTCATGTTTTCCTGTTTTTCCAAGCTCTTGTCTCAGTCTTCTTTCCCAACAATGCTGTAGTTTTTCTTTTTGTTGTTAATAAATTTTACATTTCAACAAAAAAAAATAACTCTCTCAGAAGTTCTTAGAACTTAAGAATTCTCTCTAAGGGTTCCCAAATTGGAGACTTTTTTTGACTTATAACCAAAAGCTAAACCGTTTAGTAAACTATCTAGACCTAATGGTTTACTAAACTAAGTGAACTAAACCGAACAAAAACTCTCAATTAAACCTAACAGATTTAAACCAAAACAAAACTGCAAAAACAACAACACTTCAGACAGATCTCCTACGACCGGACTATTGTCGAAAAATGACAATGTTTTTGTTTTCTTGGAATGCATAATTTTTTGCTTTTAACAATAATATTTGAAAATCACAATATAGAACATGATAATTAAGGATCTTAAAAATGTCACACTTGTTTGGAATTTTAAACATGAATATATTTTGTATGAAGAGAATAAAAAAAAATGTGCTTAACTTTGACTGCCATTATTTGCTGGGTTTGGTTCTTCATTGGGTTATTATTCTCCTGCACGCTTTAACCTGAGGAGGAGCATTGACAATTCCTCGCTTTTCTTATGTGTGAATTTTGATCTGGCTGAAGGAACCTTATCCACAATTCTCGCAGGTTTCTCTGCTCTTTGTTTTCTCTCAAGAAATGAAACAAAAAATTCCCCAATGCTACTACACAAGCTATACCAGCACCAAGAAATAAAACCCAAAAACTATCAATACCAAGTTGGAGGAAGAATTCAGATGGATTTGGATCAGGATTGGTTAGAGGATCTGGGCAACTTTCATCTATTTGTTTGAACCATGCATTTTCTAGTATAGTTGCTTTGTTCGACTCTTCCACTTTTAGAATAGCTCTTGAAATATCAGCCACTAGAGGGGATCCAATAGGAAACACCTGTAGATGTAGAAGAAACCTATGTTCTTAATTAAACATTAGATTGCAAGAAAAAAACTAGGCCTGCCATTCGGGTAAGTACGGGTCGGTTTTTTCTGGTTTTTCGGTTTTCAATTTTTTTACCCAATCGAACCGATTAAATTTTTGGTTCGGTTCGGTTTTTGATTATTTCGGGTATTAGGAAAACTAACCGAAATTAACTGAATTGTCGAATTAAACCGAAAAGTTTCGGATAATTTCGGATATTTCGGTTCGGTTATTTAGGATCATTTCAGTTATTTCAGGTATTTTGGTTTTTTTTTTTTTGTCAACGAAACCCATTCATTAAATCAAAGTTGGTCGGTTTATTTTGGTTTATTTCCAGTCTTATATAAAAACAAACAATTAAATAAAATTCGGCTAACCAATCGGTTCGGTGAACCGAACCTACCAAACCGATAACCAAAATCAGTTTAGAAGTGCTTCCGATCCGTTCATAACTAATAACCGAAACCTAACCGAAAACCAAAAATTCCGGTTCGGTTCGGAAACTTCGGTTCAGGTATTATACCAAGCCGAAAAAACAAAACTGTTTGAAGCAAAGTTATATCGACTTACGAATCCGAAGCCATCGACCTTGAATGGTGTTTGAACCATTTTGTACTTGTTACAGTATTGTCCAAGAAAAATTCTCACGTAAGGTACTTCCATAAAAGCTGCTGAAATACCACCGTTTGCTAAATCTTTGCTCAATAGATCATCACATTGTTCTAGAGACCCAAAAGTTACAAGATTAGCTTCTAAGAAACCTGAATCTTTGACTCTTGCTCGAATGAAGGAACTCTTTTGAATTCCCACAGGTTCTCCTTTTGCCAGTAAGCTGTTTATGTTGGTTATGGTTGGATGAAGTTGTTGAGATGTAACAAGTGATGCCAAACTAGCAGTGTAACTTTGAGTCAACACAAGTACTAAGAAGTACCAAATTATAACCACAAGCCTTGCCCAGAAAGTAACCACTTTTTCTCCTGTCGATGCAAAGCTATGTAAGCAAATATGACTCTTGAATATAGTTGCAACTAGCCCCCTGATTTTTGTCACAATTCTGGTTCGGTTTTGGATTATCAACCAATTTCCGATCGAAAGCAATCTTGAAACAGGTTTAGTTCACTGAACCGATCGGTTAACCGAAGTTATGTTTTTGTTTTCAATTAGTTTTTAGTTGATAATAAATTGAATTAAACCAAAATTTTCAATATAAATTAGATTACCCGAAAATAACTGAATTACCCAAAACGAACTATATGAAATAAACCGAATTACCCAAAACAAACTATCCGAAAATAACCGTATTATCCGAAACTTTCAGATGTAACAAAAAAATTGGTTAATTTTGATAAGCTTGTTAATAATCAAATGAACCGAAAACCGAGAAAATCGAACGGAATCACATGCCTAGTTGTAACCACTAAAATATTAAGATATAGTGAGCATACTTGGGGCAAAGACCATAATGGAGAAAGCAAACCAGAAGATTGTGCTGATTTGATACTTTCCCGGGCCATCAAAATCTGGGTTTACTCTATGTTCAAGAACCCATACGACAAAGCCAATAATGAAAAAGTAGAGAAGAGTGATTAGCCAAAGTTCAAATTTCAAAGGCTTCACGAAGATGATACTGTTTCTTTTAATATCGTCTTTAAAAGGAACCACCAAACCTATCCCTGATGGTGTGTATGGCAATGAGAAATCAACATACATCGACCTATTTGCAGATATTGTTGTATCTGCCACCACAGCATCATATTTCTGCTTGCAACACACAAAGAATAAGAACATAGTTTCAACTCGCCCTGCGATAAAGAACTGAAATTTCCGATCCGACCCGAATCAGTTTTTTGGTTTTCGGTTAGCAAACAATAACCGATCATAAGCAATCTTCTATTGGATTTGGTTATCGGCTCGGTTCGCCAAACTGATTGGTTAACCGAATTTTTGGGTTATTTTTTTTTTTTAATTTTAAAAATCGAAATGAACCAAAAATGAAACCAAATTTTGAAATTTAACCAAATTCCCCGAATTAATCCAAAAATATCTGAACCGAGTAACCCGAGAGTATTAGAATTATCCCAACCGATCAGAAAATTATCTGACTAAAATGAGAAATTCAGTTAATTTCAGTTGAATTCTAACTACCAAAACCGATTTCAATTTAGATTAATATTGGTGAAATTTTGTAAACCGAAAATCCAAATTAACCGAACCGAACTAACCGAAATCGCACGCCTAGTTTCATCAAAATCTAACAAAGTGAAGAATGCGCAAATAAAAAGAAGTAAAAAAAGCCAATGCACCTGGAGATGGACTTGGTAGACTAAGTTATCATAACCACCATCGTCTGCAAGAACAAATTCATAGGAAACATCATAAGGCATTTGTTGAATTACAGCCTCAAAGTAGTCAATGCAGAATCCACTGAAAATTGTTGAATTGGTGATAGGATCTATTATAGCCTTTACAAATTGTGGGTAACTTGCAGTATACGGAACTCCAATACGCAGTCGTTTCCCATTTGTTGGAATCTCCCATCCTTTAGGTACAGAAGTCGTGTCTCCAGGCCATATGATTGGTCTGAGTCTATCTTGCCAAGTAGAAAAAGTGGATACAATAGTAGTAGCTTCAATGTTTTTCAAGAGACCATGTTCTTGAATCCAGAATCCAATTGTTCTTCCTCCATTCCCATTCACATTAACAATCTCAAAACCTGATGGCTGCAATTCTCGATTGACAAATTGGAAATCACTAGCAAGACCTTTGAAACGAACTCTAGAGAATGTTTGGAGAAGTTTTGGACCATATTGAGATACACCTAAACCTTGAAGTTGTTCAGACATGTTCCTCTTCTTGACAAAACTCAAATTTGATGTCCCAGCTTCTTCAATAGCTAATGCTAATGCAGTGATTGCATCATAAGCCCACAATCCATACACGTTCAATTCAGAAATTGGGAATCTCTTCTTCCATCGAGATCTAAATGTTTCAAGCTCCTGTGATCTTGGGACATAAGTCTTAACACCTAATACACCCTGTATACTTTCCATTTCTGTCTCGTTCATTACACTCAAAACATCAGTAATCGCATTGGTGAGGATCCAAACATATCCTTGTTTCATCAAACCTATTTCTTTAGCTTTAGCAAAAAACCTGGAAGCAAGAATTTCATTGATGTGGACAACAAACACTCTAGTGGATAGAGTCATCATCCGAAGTAGTTGTATTGAAACTTCATCATCAGTGGCATTGGGAGAGATCACTGTCCTGTAAGGTATACGAACGTTAATCTCTTGTAATGCATCGGTAAGACGAGGCATTATTCCTTCTCCGAATGTGTTGTCGATGTATACAGGTACAACTTCTCTCCATCCAAAAACTTTGATGATTGCTTTAATGGCGTTCACTTGAGATGAATCTTCATACGTAGCTCGAAAGAAGTATTGACTACGAACGGAAGAAAGGGAAGGACTTGTTGCAGAATATGAAATAATTGGCACCTGAGATTTTTGCCCTATCTCAATCATGAATTGAGTCTGCATCGAACTCCATGGCCCTATAATCGCTTTCACTTCCTCGTTTGTTATCAAATCAATAGCTGTGACAACAAGTGTGCACATGAATCGATGATTGATGACCATGCATGCATGTACTTAAGTTCATGCCGTACATACCATTGTTCATGTTCATTCGGGTTCCGGGTTTTTGGGTCTTTGATTTTAGAACCCTTTCAGATTATTTAAAATTTTGGTCTGGTTTGTATAAAATTTATAGAAACCGAAAAGTATGGATCCATTCCGGCTGTTCAGATGTTGGTATCTTCCACCAAAAATATTAAGAAAATCTAATAAACCAAAAAATTTAGATTATTTTAATTAAAATCATCACGAAAACATAAAAGATAAACACAATTTAAAAACAAAACATAAGAAATATATTAAGTATCTAAAAATATAAGAATAAACCTAAAAAAAATTCAAACATCAATTTAGGCTTAGTTTAGGATCTTTTGGATATTACTTCCAATCTTGGATTCACTTCAAGTTTTATAAAGACTAGGAGAGAACCCGCGCATGCGCGAGTGTCGTTTTATGATACAGGAAAGTGGATAAGGAGAATTGAGCTGAGCTGACGTGCTGAGCTGGATGTGCTGAGCTGGACGTGCTGTTACTGAAGTTGTTACAGCTCTTATACATTGCAGAATTGTTCTGTTTCTGTCATTATGTGAAAATTGAGTTTGTGAGTTCTTTCTTCCTTCTAGTTTTGATTCTCTGTAAACATTCTTCCATTGTTGAAGTTTGATTGAGCTTAAGCAATAGAGAAGGTGAAGCTTGTTTCATGAACATGATTCACATTGATGAATAAGAAAGATCGATTTGGTTTTTCTTAATCATTTTATATCTCTTTTTCTATAAAAATTTTTAGCTGAATTTTAATTAACTATTTTTCTGGCTTTATAAATTTAAATCTTTATGATTATTATAATTTATTTT
>OVAU01003421.1:0-10610 GCA_900406315.1 Biscutella laevigata subsp. laevigata
TAGTATTTAGTAATAATAAGTTGAATGATGTCTCTAAGAATTGTTGGCACTGTGGACACATGATTGTGGTTGTTAGCAACACACGTGAGAAAAATAAATACATTATTATTTTCTCTCTCTATCTCTCTGAGGAAAACTTTAAATCGTGACCGTCCAAAATATTTCGTAACCTAGGATTCGAGACGTCCAGTATATCTTTTCTGTTGCAGTTATTTTTCGTGTTTAATCAAACTAAAATCAGAGCCGTAGAATTAGTAACGCGTCGAGATCGGACGGCTGGAGTGATCAGTAATTGGAAAAATAATTTCTTTAAAATTTGGGTATTAACTGAAAAAACCTTACTCTTGCGATNGACGTCCAGTATATCTTTTCTGTTGCAGTTATTTTTTTTCGTGTTTAATCAAACTAAAATCAGAGCCGTAGAATTAGTAACGCGTCGAGATCGGACGGCTGGAGTGATCAGTAATTGGAAAAATAATAATTTCCTTAAAATTTGGGTATTAACTGAAAAAACCTTACTCTTGCGATACCAGATGAAACCCTAGCTCTCCCGTTTCTCCCGGTTTAAAAAGCAAATTTCTTTATTTCTGCTAAATTGAACAAATATTTTTGGGGGAAAAAGGAATTTTTGATTGTTTGATTTCAGGGATCCGATTCGCAGCCCGATTTACCGAAAACCTAATTTTGATTTTGGGATTGTGGTGACTATAAAGGTCCTTAGGAGTCGATTTCCTCAGATAAAGTGATGCAGGTAGGCATGCAAAATTCGCTCTAACTTTTTCTTTTGCAGTTACTTTTTTGCTTGATTGCGGAAAAATTGCATGGATTTTCAATGCATAAGCTTTTCTTGGAGTGGGATTTGATCGGACTTTTTTGGTAACTTGTTCGTTCGTCCTTATATCATACTTTTGGTAGTTTTGTGATTCTGGGTTTGCTCTTCGTTTAACAGATCTGAATCATGTTTCCCTGCGTTCATGATGGAATTTGAGAACTGGTGTTTTTTTATTCTGGGTTTTGGTTCGAGGTGGCTTTCATGGAAAATAGACTTAGCAAAACTAATGGAGTGGGAATCTCGAAGAAATCAAGGCAACTAGATCTTAAGAACCTGTATAAGTCTAGCATTTCTAAGGATTCCCTGAATAAGAGCTCCAAAAGGAAAATTAGGCCTGGGAATGAAAGTGATCGGTTGAAGCACAGGAAAGTTGTTTCTCTAAGTAGCTTTAAGAAAGTCGATACCACAAAAGAGAAAATTCTGGATAAAGCATGCAATGGTTCCACAATATTGCATAGTCTGGAGGACTCAAAGGTGAATTTGGATGAGAAATTGTGTGACAGTAATGGACTTCAAGGGGTTTCAGTTGGTTTGGCTGGTAGTATGATTTATGTTCCTAGACGCAGGAGAGATTTTGTTGGAAGGAGTAGGTTTGAGAATGGCCTAGTACAGAAGTCTGCAGGAGAATCTGATAGTCAAGAGGTTCTGGTTGATAAGATTTCTAAAGAAACTGGTGAAGAATCTAGTGCTCAGAATCAGCTCTCTAAAGCCGAAGAGAAAGACTCCGACGAAGTAATTAAAGAATCTCATTCAGCAGCTCAGCTGCAGTTGGAAAATGGGCATTCCGATCAGTCTCCAGCGGAGGATGACCAGCTGGTTGTCAAACAATCACATTCTAATAGGAGAAAAAGGAAGTCCTCAGCATCAAACAGACGGGTGCGAAAAGAGGCCAAGTCTTCGGGTGGTACTTCTGGTAGAATAGCCAAGGTATCACGAGAAGAGGACGAGGAGAATCTTGAAGCTAATGCAGCAAGAATGCTGTCTTCACGATTTGATCCAAACTGCACACAGTTTCCTTCAAATTATGTTACTCCTGGTTCTCCATCTGCAAATAGTTTGGATCCATTATCGTCTGGTATGAATCTAGTTACTCCGCGGTCTGAGTTGTTAAGTTCAATCTCAGATGACACTGATGATAGAATGTTACGACCAAGGATAAAGGATGATGGGAAGGATAAAGTTCGGAAAAGGCGCCACTTTTATGAAGTTTCATTTTCAGATGTGGATTCAAACTGGTTGTTAAACAAAAAAATAAAAGTCTTCTGGCCTTTAGATGAGAGCTGGTATCATGGGTTTGTGGATGGTTACGATGGAGAAAAAAACCTGCATCATGTAAAATATGATGACCGTGATGAGGAGTGGATCAACTTACAGGGTGAAAGATTCAAAATTCTGTTGTTCCCCACTGAAGTTCCTGGAAAAAGACAACGGAGAAGGCGGCGTTCAGGGTCCAGTTCTGCTTTGAAGTTAAAAGGGAATGGCACGTCCAGCAAAGATGAGAAGCAGGAGGAGAAGCTAGAAGATGATAGCTGCATGGGCGAGATGGATTCAGAACCAATCATCACATGGTTGGCTCGGTCCATGCATCGCGACAAATCTTCCACTCTTAAAGCTGTTCAAAAACGGAGAAAATCTGATGGAACTGTGAAAATGAATGGGGATCTTATTAGAGGTACTGCAGGACAGTGCACTATTAGATCTTCTAATTCTCTTGCGTCATGTGGATTACCTGGTCCGAGTGGGAATGAGTCCTCATTGGAAAGCTCGAGTTCTCGTAAGGGTAGTATATTCCCTATTGTTTATTATAGAAGACGACTTCATACAGAAAAAAAAGGAATCTATCAAGGATCGGGTGACATAAATGTTGATGTTGTAAACCAGCTTCATGTATCAAAAACTCAGGATCCTGATTTAGTGTTTTTACCAATTGAAGATTCTGGTCTTCAAGAGCTTTACTATCCGTGGAATGACACAGAACAATTTGAGTTGTCCCTCAGCTTACAGGTTGTTTCTTTGATGAAGTACTTTCTCATGGTGGATGTTGACTTGCTTTCGCGTGCTGCTTTTTTGCTTCATCATGGTACACTTGTGAAGTTGTGGCCAAGGGCTTGTTTGGAAATGATTTTTCTGAAAAATCAAGATGGGTTAAGGTATCTAATTTTTGAAGGCTGTTTAATGGAAGTTGTTCAGTTGATTTTCCGTATCCTGACGGTAGTAAACCGTTCTAATAAGCAAGGAGCGGATGCTGACATGCAGTTGCCAGTTTTTTCTCTCGGTCTCCAAGTCTCTTGCATTCCAGGTTTCCAAAGGCAGCTTGTATTTCAATTCTACAGTTTTCATGAAGTGACTCATTCAAAGTGGTCATACTTCGAACAACATATCAGGAGGCATTCTTTACTGGTTAAGAAGATATCCATTCCAGATTGTGCACATGATAACATAAAGAGATCTATGCATGGAATCAGCTCAGGCTTTGGTACTAGAGGATTGTCATCTATTAAAGCCTGGCCCACATCTGTTTGCTACAAGAATAAAAGATACTCTTCGTTTGCTGGTCGACCACCTACACTGTTACTCAGTTTACACCTGAAATTGATAAGAGAGCTGGGTCGTGAATCAGCAGAATGCATAGGAAGTGAAACTGATTTGGAAACTGATGGATGTTGTGATATGGTAGATTGCACAAATGAACATTTTGGACCTCCACTCAAGAGTAAAGGTCAAAATGATGGACCCGTTATCTCTTATTCCAGAGGGCAAGATGCACTAGAGTCAAATGACCTTCATACTCCTTCCCGAAGACAGCAGCCAGGCTTTGATTCTGAGAACTGCACGTCATTCAGTCCTGTCAGACAGAAGCACAAAACCAGGTCTAACAGTTTGGCGAATGGCATTAGTATTCAAGTTCCGGTACCTGATCATTGTGAGGATTGTGCTCCACGGTCAAGTAATATTGCGTCCAATATTCACGGTAGCATCTCAAGTCCCAAGGCCGCTGGCCCAAGAAGTATGTGTCATCGAAGTAAAAGTTCTTTAATTGGCCATCTCTCACACGGTTGGTCAGATTCAAAGGGAGACTTTCTGCACACTAAGAAGCGTCGTACCCAAGTGTCTTATTCATTGCCTTCTGGGGGTTCTGATTCTAGAATTAAAGGTTCCCTGCACAAGGGGCTTCCGAACAAAAGAATTAGAAGGTCTGCTGCTGATGTTTCCAGAGGTCTTCAGAAAGATTTGGAGTCTAGTTTCTGTGATGCTAATGTGTTGGTCACCCTTGGTGACAGAGGTTGGAGAGAATACGGAGCTCAGGTTGTCCTGGAACCTATTGATAATAATGAGTGGAGACTTGCAGTGAGAATCTCAGGTACAACAAAGTACTCACATCGAGCACATCAACTTCTGCAACCTGGGTCGACAAACAGGTTTACACATGCTATGATGTGGAAAGGTGGAAAAGATTGGACCTTGGAGTTCCCTGATAGGGGCCAGTGGTTTCTTTTCAAAGAGATGCATGAAGAGTGCTACGATAGAAATACTCGGGCTGCTTTAGTTAGAAATATTCCTATTCCTGGCATACGCATGATAGAAAAGAACAATTTTGATGGAACAGAAAGTGAATTTTCTCGCAGTTCTTGTAAATATTTTCGGCAGACTGAAACTGACGTTGAGATGGCATTGGATCCTTCACGTGTTTTGTATGACATGGACAGTGAAGATGAGCAGTGCCTTTTGAGAATTCGTGAGGGTGTGGATGCTGGCTCTTGTGAGATCACTGAGGATATTTTTGAGAAGGCAATGGACATGTTTGAGAAGGCTTCATATGTAAAGCAGCGTGATCACTTTACAGTAACCGAAATTCAAGAATTGACAGCCGGATTTGGATCGTTAGAAGCAATGGAAACTATATACGAGCTTTGGAGAACAAAGAGGCTGAAGAAGGGAATGCCATTAATCAGGCATCTGCAGGTATAATCTCTGATGCCTTCCGTCCTTTTTATATGGTTGTGTTTTTCTTTCATGTTTATGATTTCAAACTCTGCAAATGCGCATGGCTATGATCTACATAGTTTTTTTTGCATTGGGCTGATATGCGCGGTTTCTTGGTAGGAGGGTTATGCATTATAGGTAATACATAGCATGCTTTCCGGAATATTCTTTTTTACTTGATCGGTGTTATATGCAAAATGGAACGTCTAGTAGGGGAACAAATGCATGTTACTGTAGGTAGTTTGCTTTACATTTTAATTGTACGAAGATGCCTGGAAGTCCAAAACTGTAGCATCCTCGGCACTATACTTGTATAGGATGTACTCAGTGTGTCCGAGTTGGTTTTACCCCCTGTCGATGAAATCTTAATTGCTCGTTCAAAATAATTTGGTTATTTTATTTTTAGTTATTCTGCTGCAGTTTTTACTTGTGCATAACGTTAACACCTGTATTTCTGCCTCTGCATTTCAGCCACCTCTTTGGGAAAAATATCAACGAGAGCTCAAACAGTGGGAGTTGGTTATGAGCAAAGCAAGCACTCCAATTTCCTCTGGGTCAAAGAAGCAGTCATCTATTGAGAAGCCAGCGATGTTTGCTTTTTGTTATAAGCCTCGAGGTTTGGAAGTCAAGCAAAGGGGAACAAAACACAGGTCACAGAAGAAACTCTCAGTTTATGCTCCTCATAGTACTGCTCTGGGAGATTATGATGTCTATAGTTCATCTGGTAACTCATTTTATATGATTTGTTTCCTAAATACTCTATTGACTCTGGTTTTTCCATATAAAGTCTCGTTAATCCAACTTTTATATTTCTCTTGCAGGAAGAAGATCTGTTGGTTTAGTTCCTGGAGAGGAGAGGTTCTTATATTCAAATCATAGCTATGAGCACTTGAACGAACATCCTATATTTCCTGGAACATATTCTCCGCGTGATCTTGGCATGGGATATTTCTCGAGCGGTGGAAATGGATATCACAGGATTCACCAAAACAGGATGCAAAGAATCAACGGCAGAAGGAACACGAGTGAACGATGGGATGCAGGCTCTTCGGAATGGCCAAGTTCCAATCTTCATCGTTACTCCAACGGATCTCAGCGTCTTGACCTAGAAGAATTACATACTACAGATATTGATGAGTACAAATTGCGAGATGCAGCAAGAGCTGCAAGGCGTGCATGTACATTGGCCAAGCTCAAGCGAGAAAGAGCAGAGAGTTTGAGGCACAGAGCAGATTTAGCGATCCAGAAAGCTGCAGCTGCTCTCATGTGTGCAGAGGCAATGAAAGCTTCTTCTCAAGACCAAAGCAGCAACGGGTTAGAAGAAAGTCCAAGCGAAGAATGAGACGATATATACCACTTTTCTTAGTCCTGGTTATGTCTGAATCTTCTACTTTTGCACACCTCTCGAGCAAAAGAAGAGACTCGTTCTTGACACGAATTTAAAACGACCCAAATGAGCTCCACTGTACAGCAATTATGCCTTCCTCTGCTATTAAGTAAGCTATATTTTGATGCAGCAATAACACCATGTTGGGACTCTGAAACTTGATCTCTTTGGCTGGAATGTCTGTTAGTAGTTAAAGAGACAAGGTACCAAAAAATGAGTAGAGAAAAAAGAAAGAGGAGATTGTAAGTAATTTGGTTTATTAGCTTCTTTTAGTAGAGAGATTCAATTCAAGCAAAGATTTTCTTGATGGAAGCTTTTTTCCGGTGCTCTTCTTCACCGTCTCTCTTCTCTGGCTTCGTTTGCTTATATTTTTCCCCAAGACCTATGTCTCAGAATATTATGAAAACGTTGTCAAAATTGCAAGGCTTGCCAAATATACGTCTAAAAAGCTCCAAAATACATACTTTACACCTAAAAAGATACACACAAATATTAATACTCATCAAGTTCATAGTTGGTTATAGCTCGTA
Source organism: Biscutella laevigata subsp. laevigata (assembly GCA_900406315.1). Taxonomy (NCBI): domain Eukaryota; kingdom Viridiplantae; phylum Streptophyta; class Magnoliopsida; order Brassicales; family Brassicaceae; genus Biscutella; species Biscutella laevigata. The sequence continues at coordinate 6,734 of OVAU01003421.1, forward strand.
ACATATATATAGGGCGTAAAGNAGGCGTAAAGCTAACATGAGATAGAGAAGAGAAAGTTTGAGCTTAATGCCACCAGTTTTGAAGCCATCAGTTTTGTCAGAGAAATTTCAATGGCGGGAAAGCTTTGAAGGCACCAGTTTTGTAGGAGAACGTATCCATCCTTTCTTTTCTGTCTAAATCTATCACCTTGTCTATTTCTGTCATTTCTGTATCTCTCTGGACAACTTGAGCTAGAGAGCTTCTTTCTCTTCTTTTTCGTCTCCATTTTTTTCTTTTTTGCTGTTTCCTCTTCTTCTTTTTGTGAGGTTTTTCTCTTCTCCGTTTGATATCTTTAAAGGTTTTCAACATTTTAGAGCACAAGGGTTTCATACTTGAAGTTTCTTTGGTTCTGAGTCAATGTTTTGAGCCTTTTACACGAGTTATATCTTGCGGATGAAACAGTTTTTAGGAACAAATTAGATTATGTTAAAACATAATCTCTGAAATGCTTTTGGCTTAAGATAGCATTTGCTTTGTTTGTTTTGTTTTGTTTCAGGTGATTTGGTAAATGATGGCATTCTTCTTTGATAAGATTTCTCATTTGAGATGTTGAATTTCTTGATACTCCAACAATGGGGAGCAGGATTAAGGAAGACGAGCGAGCTGAAAAAGCTATCAGGAGTTTATTGAAGCTTCCTGAGAATCGAAGATGCATCAATTGCAATATCCTGGTTCACATCTTCGATGAATACATATCACCATTTTATATAAAAAATTTCTTCTTTGACTCTCTGAGTCTTTCAGGGTCCACAATATGTCTGCTCAACCTTTTGGACTTTTGTCTGCATCAACTGCAGCGGAATCCAGTAATACCATTCTTCTCTATCAATCCAAGGAAAACTGTGGAACGTGGAATTATTGTTTACATATCATGTGTAAGACTAGTTTTCCTCTTGTGTATTGCAGTCGAGAATTTACACATCGTGTGAAATCTGTATCAATGGCCAAGTTCACAGCAGAAGAAGTTAGTGCACTTCGCGCAGGAGGAAACGAGGTTTGATACTGACCTTCTTAATTCACGTATCTGTTATTTAAAACATTCATAATGATCTTTGGCTTGTTCTTTGCAGCGAGCTAGACAAATTTATTTTAAAGAATGGAATCCTCGGCGTGATGCTTACCCTGATGGAAGGTTCTTGGACATTTATTAGTTTCAGACAAGTTAACACTATAAGCTAACTTCAATTTGATTTGTTATTGTTTCAGTAATATTTTGAAGCTCCGAGCTTTTATCAAGAGTGTTTATGTGGACAGAAGATATTGTAGTGAAAGCAATGAGAAGATCTCACAACAGACAGTAAACTTCTCTTCTCTTTTAGTTCATTGGAACTATGCTTCAACATTGTGGATGTTCCTCTTACNCTCTTTTAGTTCATTGGAACTATGCTTCAACATTGTGGATGTTCCTCTTACATGGTTCTCATTTCAGGCTGTGATAGAAGATTACAAGGAAAGTAAGAAGGCAGGTTCAAAGTTCTTTGGATCTAAAAGCTTACACACTATGGATACATCTGAAATTGAAAAAGTTAGTGGTGCTGGAAGGAATGGAAACAAATCTCTCATGTTTTATTTTGATGACAAGAAGCAGAAACAACTTGTTACAACTAATCCAAAGTCTAGTGGTTTACCAAAGAGTCCTATCCGCTTTGAGATTGTTGATGATAGGTTCAGAGATGATGGAAGTGTTAAGAGATATGATATCCGTAGGGAGTCAAGAGGAAGCTCCAAATCACTTGACCTCTCTAATAAGAAAGACATGCCAAGCTTTAACATTGTACGCCATACGCGTGACAATGCTGCTCCTAATTTGCCTGTAGACAAAGTTGTAACAGTTGAAAAGAAGAAGGATCCTGTGAATAATGAGGTCTTGTTGAGATATATTCCCAATCCTAAAGTTATANTAACAAATGAAAAGAAGAAGGATCCTGTGAATAATGAGGTCTTGTTGAGATATATTCCCAATCCTAAAGTTATATCTGTTTCTCTTGTCTTGTGTTTTATACATTTTGAGTAGAACAAGTTGCATTTTGTGCAGATGACTGCATCTTCTGATAAGATGAAAAATCCTAGAAATTTAATGGATGATGTTCCAGCTTCAGAAGTCGCTGATGGAAACATCACCCAGAGTTCAACTGCAATTACTGCATCTCTAAAGAAAACAGAGGATCCACCTCCTAATTCTTTGGAAGCTTTGTTGTTTGGACTCTCTATTCCCGGAACAGATGACTCTGAGCTATGGAGCAAAAGTGGTGTTTCCTCTGCTGCTTCTGTAGAGAATGTCACTTCTTTGGTCACGTCACCAACAACTGTTCAAGCTCAATCTTCTCATGCCGGTTCCTCAGGTCCATCCGATACCTCTATGGAACTTTCAACCTATTGTATCTCAAATTCTGCTCATGGAGTTGAATCCGAGCATCAGCATCAAGATGAGATGAAATCTAGCATAAGAAAGGCGCTTCCTGAGGTAACAAACCTTTTCTTTACAGAGAAACTTGGACACTCTTTTACGCATATCCGATCATAAGAATCTAACTATTTGCAGGATCTTTTNCATAAGAAAGGCGCTTCCTGAGGTAACAAACCTTTTCTTTACAGAGAAACTTGGACACTCTTTTAGGCATATCCGATCATAAGAATCTAACTATTTGCAGGATCTTTTCACTGGAGGCTTCTCATTTGCCTCTCCACAAGTTCATGGTCAACATTATAGCATGGGATATGGCATGCAGTATTATCAACATCCTGTGGTATGTTTTCCATTGACATAATAATTTGGTCGATTGTTGCATCATCTGGTTTTATGCTGATATTGCAGGCTTTGAGAGCCTATACATATACAGCAAAATCGGCAAATCCCTTTGACCTTAGCTGTGATGAGACAGCTCCAAACCAAACACCACAAGTATGAAAACTAGACTCCACTCACATCATAAGCTTACCTCTGTGTTTTCCTGTTAGTATATTTGATGAAAATGCAAAAGCTCAGCTCTGAAATTCTTATCTTTTTACAGTTTCATTCTATGGCATGCCTTCCAGCTCCAATTGGGTATTCAGATTGTTCAAGTCCAGCTGCAAATTCCATTGGACTGATGAACTCTCAGTCACCTTTTTACACAGCTGCTTCATCTCAAAACTCTACATCTCTTGCATCCAATTATTTCCCTGGTGAGACTGAAATTTCTGTGTTTATGATAGTGTTTTCAGTTGGTTGGAGTCTAATCTAAGAGTTTGAATCCTGGCAAATTAGGTTCATATATGGACCAGCCATCACAGATGAACATGTCTCCATCTTTCAGGTAAACACACTGATTACTCTTAGAGTGTTACTTGAATAGGTTTATGCCTTACGAGAAGTGATTTTGTGTGCAGAAGGCAAGAGACTACTGAAGGAAACAATTTCAATGCAGCACAAACATTTCATCAAGCAAATAATGAATATACTTATACAAACCCAAGTGCTTATATTTCCAAAGGAAATCCTTTTGCATGAGAGAGCTTAACCTCGAAATGGGATGAGATATAACCCTAAAGATTTGATTGCTTCAAGATCTAATACAACCCTTGATCCTCTTTTAAACTTTGCTTGTATTGTTGCTTCTTGATCAAAATGTACATTTTGATGTGGGAGAATTTCAATTGTAGCCAAAAGATTATAAATCTGTGTACTTTATCGATTGGTCTTGTAAAACGAATGATAAAATGTTTTAAAGAATTCATATTGAGCATGCTTCTGATAAAATAGTAAGGACCTGTTTTTTATGTGCATGCACATATTACATCCGGATGATAAAATTTGAAATGCCAAAGAATATAAATTTGGATTTAAAATTTGCTTCT
>OVAU01003425.1:0-11108 GCA_900406315.1 Biscutella laevigata subsp. laevigata
TGGGAGAGCACCCCCTTCCCCCATTATTATATAGATTTTAAAGTTATATATTATTTGCTAAAATCAATCAAATAATATGTAGTTCTAATACGAAAAATATAATTAAATATTGATTTTTTTGTGAAAATTGGCTTCATCGAAGAACATGAATATGATGGGAATTGGTACAGATATGGTTACACAAATTAGCCAGTTTTAATAGATCTAAATCAAACTGATCTAAAATAATAATAAAAAATATGGAACTGGAAAGAAATCAATAAAATAAATAATCGCATCTTAATATTTTATAATTGAAGAAAAAAAGTCGAATCAATATCAAACTAAGAATCTAATGAATATCGATATATTCAAAATAAAACTAAGTAACAAAATATTAGTTTTATTTGTAAATAGTTAAACTAGCATGGGTTAAAACAAGATTAATATTTTAATTTATTTAGATTTTTAGCTTCTTATTTATTTTTTTGGATAGGTAAGTTAAAAACTAAAAAAATAATAATTAATTTTAGATATTCTTTTGATAAATGTTTTACCGTACATTTGTTTATTTAGACGAAATTAGAAAAACGTTGACGGACTTTACAAGTTACATCAACACCATGCAAAAACACAACAACAACACAAATAATATGTGGATAAAAAAGATGCGATGTGGATTCACACCGTACCTAAATTTAATAATCAAGAAACTATATAATATACCACTTTGATGTAGTTTTCATTCAAAAAGGTAGTATATATATTATATGCTTAATATAACAAAAACCACTTATAAATTACGCAACCGGTTATATAGAGAAGTCTTTGGTTCAAACGGTAGTATTGTACCTGCACCTTCTCATTAGTAGGAAATTCGATTCCCCGCGGGAGCGAAGACTCCTTTATTAGTTATTGGGTCAAATTACGCAACCGGATAAAATGCATATTGAGCTACACCACACATGCCTTGAGGCCAATCCACATCTCTTCTGATTCTAATGTAACCTTTTTCTCCCCAAGTTTCACCCCAAGAGTTCTTAGCTAGCCAATACTTAATCCCATCCTGGCTCGTTCCATATCCAACAAACGTAACCGCATGATTCGAGCTAGTCCCACAATCCGGCTCATCGTACACTCCTCCTGCATAATGCATGAACCCATCCCCATTCGCGTCCATTGAGACAGAGACTGGTTGTCTCGATACGGCTTCGAGCAAGGCTCGTTCGTTGTTGCTAGGGACGGTTTGGAATCCACTGATTCTTGCAGCGGGTCTTGCATTGGTCTTGCATCTTTCATTTGATCCTTGATAAGAGTAGGTGTTCTCTGAAGCTATGCCTTGGTTTTGGATTATGTAGTTGAAAGCTTCCGACATTATCCCACCGTCGCAGCCTTGGTCGTACTTTTTGTCGCAGTCTAGAAGCTGCTGCTCGGACAAAGATACGAGGTTCCCGCTCGCAATCTTAGTGACACCTTCAACTGCTGCTACAGCTGAAAATGCCCAGCAACATCCTGTGCATACAAGAAAACAAGTAAAATAGAGTCAACAAATCATCAATAAACCCTAGTCTAAACCTAACTTGGACAACAAGTTGATTATTTAGGCATTACCGCATTGGCCTTGGTATTTGACAGGAGTGACAGCTCCTTCAGCTCTCCAGTCCTTGCTCTCGCCTGCCACGTCACTGACGTTCCAAGACTCAGACGACATCGTTTTGTCGACCACTTTGGATGTGGAAGTTCCGGTAGTTATGCCTTTTAGTCCGGTATGTGTTGCTAGGAACTCCGTCTTGGTCCAGTCTGCAAATTCATTGACACCAAGCTTGTAGCTTTTGTTACCTTTTTTGTTGAAGTTCTCAATGAAATTTAAGTTCTTCTTGAACACATTGCGTCTCATCTGTTTCTCGAGTTCATCATTGTATACTCGAGAATATCGAGCCATCCATTGCTCATGTTTATCAACCATCGAAGCCTCGTGGAAGGTGATGGTACGAGACGTAGCTCGAGAGGTTCTGAAACTCGTGAAAAGAATTGTCAAAACCGTGATCAATACCATGACTGATGATGCCATTTTGGGTTATTATGATCAATGTTGTTGTTGTGTTGTAGTGAAGAAGTAAGGATATGAAGAGGAGTATTTATAGATTTAGGATTGAACATGAAGATTCAGTCGTATGTAAGCAATTATGCAAGTTGACTTGAATCCAAATCCAATTGGGGTGATGTAAATACATTGCAATTTGACCTTACTTGCGCCGTGATATTTGGAAGAAAAAATCTTCCTCATAAATTTTTATTATTATCTTTTAACTTCCCTATTTTGTATTTTTAAGCAACATTTTTTGGTATTTGGTTTTGAATATTTTTTAAAATAAAAGTAAAACTTTTATCTATTATATTAAAACAGAATAAATCTACTTAAAAAATTCATAGTGAACTATTTACTTGGATAATATAAATTAAAAATCTCTAACCAACTAACCAAAATATTAAATAGAAATATTAAATTAAATATATAATGATAAACGTGTGATAAATATTTTAAAAATAAATATATTCAATTTAATGATATGGATCAACTTAGGAATCGATATTTTAAAAATATTAAATTTAAGGATAATGATCACTAAAATATCTATAACTAATTAATTTATTAAATTAAAAATATTTAATTGAATGATATTGATAAAGATAAACGTACTAATATTCATAATTTTTAATGAATAAAAAACGTTTTATAACATATTCATAAACAAACGTTTGTGGACGGACAAAAAAAACAAACGTTTTAAAATGTAGATCATTATCATTATTTAAATACCTTATATAACAAAAGATCCACAATTCTTAAAATCAGTAACCACTATTTTTTAAAACATAAAGAATAGAATGTGTAATAATGTTTTTATTATTTGAATTTAATCACAATTTTTTAAAAATTAAAAAATACATAAACATGTACCATATTTTTATGTAAAATAACATAATTTTGATAATCAAACATTATTATTATTTAAATATCGTATATAAAAAAAAATCTATTTACCTTTTCATTAATCGATATATTCAGATTTTCTTTCAATTTTAGAATTTTAATTCAAATTTCATATTGATAACCACTTAAAAATTAGAAATCTATATTGAAATTTACATAAGAAATTATTCTTTTAAATATTCTTTTATTTCAAATTCATAATCACGTAAAAAAAATCTATATTTGAACGGTTTCTCTAAGAAATATTTAATAATTTAATATTTGTAGGTTTTTGAACAATTAGTTTAAATAAATATAGGAATATTTTCATATTTTTATAATTTAAAGGTTAAATTAAAAATAAAAATAGCCGCACTTGGTGCGTAGTCAATTCTAGTTTTATTTAAAGTTACATTTTTAGATCTATAACTCTTCTCATTCGGTTTGAAGATACAACTTTGATTTAATGACCATCAATATATATATATATATATATATATATATATATATNNATATATATATATATATATATATATATATATATACATTTTGTTTATCCGAGAAATATAACCTAGTACTTTGTATTAGTGTGGTAGTTGTATTACCACATCGAATCCTACATATTGCATATATTGCTGACAAAAAATATACGTTCTATTTTTTGGTTAGGGTCTTCACATGATAATTTTTAATGACCAAGAAGGTCCGGATCATTTTGATCGAAACTCATTTATATTGTAGTCTTTTCGGACCGGAAATAACATCATAATATAAATTGAGCAGTTTTTAGGTGAACAATCCTCTTCCCAAAAAACTCGAATTCAATATCTTGTTTTCCTTTGAAAAAATGTTTATCGGCTGAACCAATTAATTTTGGGTTCATAGTATAACTTATGTGAGAAAAAAGAGAGCACTTTATGTTAAAAGGATGAATTTACTTGACTATTATTGGCGTGTGCTTTACATATTTTGTAATAAATTCAGTTGAAAAATGATTTGTTTGTCAAATCCGCAACATATGACTAAAAACCAAATCTTTGACAAATACATTCACTGAATGAAGGAGCAATGCAGCATGGGCTCAAATGGGTGTGTCATCTTCAGCCTACACGTTTCAACTATATTTGGTATACTTATGTCATTATGTCTCTCTCCTCATAAGTAAAAGAAGAAGAAACTAACTTTGGCCTAAAGAATCACTATTTACTCTCCATCAAATCTGCTAATGTGTTTATCAGTGAGCTCGGGTTGAACAAGATTCCGTGCTTCGGGTCACAAACACTCTCCACGACTCTCTGCAACAACATAGCAGAAGCAACTGTGAGTGTTTGTGCACATAAACTAATAAAAAAAGTGAAGGATAGGCAAATACTAACAACATCGTTGATTCCTTGTTCAGATAACTCTTTCAGATCTACCGTTATTCCTCCATCTTTAGGAACCAAGAGAGTATTGATGTAATATCCAGGCTGCACACAAAAAATGATGTTCTTGGATCTTGATTTACGTTTGACAAAAGAATGTGGCAGTAGCAGAATCACTCACGGGATTTTTGAGCCGGATATTAGAATCTCCATGAGTTCTGTTCAGAGCGTCTGCGATAGCAATCACAAAACAAGAAGCAGTGAAGCTGCTTGTTTCTCTGTCTTGGCTACCATTCAACAGAAGTACCTGTGACCGAGAGAAGAAATCAGATTTAACTCTCCGCCATTAGTATTCTTGAAGAGTTTCAACGTACCTTACGACATGACCTGGAAGAGATTATCTCCCCAACACCAAGCAGAACCTGAGGTACAGAAGAAGACACATACTCTAAAGTAATCACAGATTTAGTAATCCACCATTGTTGCACAAAATCTAGAATGTGTTCTTACCAGTGATGGGCAAATGGAAGTGAATAGAGATCCCATAGCATAAACTATACAATCCACACTTCTCATCTGCTCCAACACAGTTGGGTTAATTGGTGGGAATACCTAATTAATGGACATAACACCATACATTTCCAACATACCAGAATCAGAATCATTAGGTATAATAACATTGAAGAAAAAGCATAACAATTTTCTAACCTCATGAAGCAGATTATTGCCTTCACTTGACATGTAAAACACTCTCTTTATCTTCGATGGAAGAGCGGAAGTCAAACAATGTCTCTACTCGAAACATAGAAAGCCAATGTAAGAAATAAATTCAACATGTAAAACCGACATTAGTATAAAGTAAATTCAGTGCTCACTATCAAGTATCATTATAGAAATTCAATGTAAGATGTTAAAATAGAACACCTTATCAACAGTCTGCAGACTCCCGTTGGTCGGGTGAGAGATTTCATTCTGACCGCGTATTATAGTCCCATCCTACAAATATGTCATAACATATAAGTATGCAATCGAACTTGCCACATGAATCTTGATGTCAATTGATGTTTTGAACCAAAAGTTCGGCCAGTGAAGTAACAGTTAAGACTTATGTATAAAAAAGCCAGTGTTTTCTTCCCCCCTGCAAAGTGATGCTTTAGCTACGAAACTGGCACTAAATATATCATCAATTCCCATGTTTGTGGACACTATAAACTAGCTGTTGGAATTAAAATAGAGACCAAGCTTCATACCTGTAATTCACATCCTAGTGTAAGCCTATCATTGGTTGATATCACTGGGAGGACCAAACTGTCACAAGGAATCTCTGAAACACGTGAAAACAGAAAAATGGCAGCATCTAAAGACTGGAAAAATATCCTTGCTCCTGCAAAGAAGAAATTCCCAATGCTACAAGCATTGAAAATAAGTTACTAAACAGAAGAACATAATAATCCAAATAAGAAGCTGAGAATAAGATCTTCAATACCTTCCATTACTGAAGCAAAATTTCTCATTAGGTCGTCTAAGAATCTGTGTCGTAAAGATCATGTCAAGTAAGAAATGACAGAACAGACAAATAATTCTAACGAATGAGATGGAACTGATCAAACATAAAACCAACAAAAACATGTTTCCCTGTTTCAGATATATTTACCTCATTTTGAAAGTAAACCAAGAAAGCATGGATCGTTTCTTTGTAGGGTCTTGATACACCATCCCACAGAGAATGATTACCTTCCACTATATCATACCTGTCAAAGTTCCAACTCACTATAAATTACAATAACCTCTACCATAGTAACTAATAAGACCCTAGAAATGAGAAAATGGGGAAGACATGTAAATTTTCTTGGTAAAAAGAAGACTAACTACAAAGGGGATACACTTGAAGTCTAGAACAATCAAAAATTCATTCACGGGGAGCATTTGGTCTGTAGGATTTCACTGGTTATATCATTTCCTCAACCTTCTACATCTTTCTTAACTAGCTTCTCTATATAGTGTTGTACGGAGTGTGATGGGAAGACATGCTAAAGTGTAACACGAGCTCAAAGCTAATACCTGAATTGTGTAGTTTAAAGAGTAGAATGCAATACATGCTCAATAAAAACAGAGTTGTAAATAAATTACCAATCTTTCTTGGCCTTATGTGGATCTATAGGTAAGCGATGGCCAAGCAACCGCCTAACAGCAAGTGCCTCTGAAGTACTTTCATCAGACAGCCTTAAACACCTAGAGCGTATGTCACCAACCGCTGGTCCGCCTATCATACTTAAACAGTGAGTTTACATGATCTCTGATTATAAGTTTTAAGAAGCTAAAACTTATAAGCTAGTCTTGTACCATTGTTGGTTAGTCCTAGAAGAACTTACCAAGAACACGAACAATCTCAGCTGTGCTTCCTCCATCATCAGAGACAGGAAGAACATGAGATACTCGTGTTGTTAACTTCTTCAACTCTTCCACCACACCGTTAAATCCTGTGCCGCCTTCATCAACAACAAAAACAGATATCTTAATTTCTTAATGAACACAAAGAAAACTAACTAAAAACACTCAATGCGTTGCAGAACAATGAAAAAGCTCAGAGACGGTTTGCAGGGAGCATATGTCTCATCTCAAGAACACTGAAATAGAAAAGTTCAAGTGATTCAGCGTGAGATTTGGTCAAGATCTAATCTAACCGAAATTGACGGTATTTCGACGATAAGCTAAAGATCACAACTTTGGAGAGACCCACAAAAGAAAGAGGTGTTTTTTTGGGTCACCTGAGAAGACGAGGAGGGAAGGCGGGTCCACGGTGGAGAAGGAAGAACGGCATTCGGCTGAAACGTTAACGGCGGCCATGAGAGAAGTTGAATTGTAGTGATGGGGTTTGCTGCGGAAAAGAGAATGAAGAGAGAAAGTAAGAGATGGAGCCTTGTAATGGACCAGACTTCCAAAATAACAAATCTCCGCCATTACCGAACTGAAACAGAATGAAGCATCTCTACTCTTTTCAGTTTTTTTTTTTTTTTTTTTTTCAATTTGCAAAAGCGNATTTGCAAAAGCGTCGCGTATTGTTTCACAATTCCCAGTAACCCAATTTGGTTTAGTTGTGATTGGTTTTGTTTCTGGTTTGGTCCAGAAAATCTGAAAGGGTTAAACAAATTTTAGTTGATTGTGATTTAATTTTTGTTAAATTATTAGTTTAACCTAACTATTCTACCTACACAACCAAGAATGTAGTCTAATAATTTATATTAGTTCGATCGTTTTATTATTTGCTCTAGATCCTAATCCAAAAATATTATAAATTTCTACATGAAACTCCCTACAAAACAAATAAAATACTTCACAAACTTATAATGATAGGTTTTCTACAAAAATAAAAAGAAGATGAGAGATATTATAAGCAACTCACAATATATTTACTTTTTCTTTTGTTTTAGTTATCTAAGATATTATAGACTAAACAAATTTATATTTAGACACATCAAAGAAGAAAACAACAAATTCATATTTATATAGAATATAGATTACTATTAGTGTTGTCAAACAATACTTATTAAATATTCTTAACAAAATAATTTCAGGTAAACTTAAACATATATTTAATTTATTCAAAATCACAAAATTTTCTATTTAAATTTTAAATAAATATTTTACGTACTCAAATCATAAAAATATTACAAAAAATTTCATCTCATTTTTATTTTAAAATATACTTTAAAAATCTATATTTATTTTTTGATTGGTACGTATTCATGTTGCCAAAAATAATTACTAAAAATCTTAATAAAATTTATTATGAAAATTTTAAAATGTAGAATATAAATCAAAACGTTTAAGATGATAGCAAAATTATTTTTATATAATCTAAATATTTAATGGATAAATTCGAATTTAGATAAACAAATGACAATGAATAAGTTTGATATTCTAAATATTAAGAAAATAATATTATTATATATTATTATTTGATAAAATCTAATATTTGTGTCACGATATTCAAGAAAATATTTTTAGTTTAGATGATAACAATGAATTGATGAGTGATTAGTACATGAACATCATTTGTTATCCATTAAATATTTATCTTATTATCATATTATAAGATATGTATTAACAAAATGATTTTCATTGAATATTTTTTAGTTTAGATGATAACAAAATGATTTCCATGTATTAATCACAAAATTTATCCATTATTTATCAAAATATTATTATATCTTATTATTTGATCAAAATCTAATATTTATGTCTCTAAATTCGAATGACAATGAATTGTTTTATTATAGAAGATAGGTTTGTTACGAATTTTATAGTGATATGCATAACTTTTATGTTATATATTCGAGGAAAAAAATTAAGGAGTCCAACTATTATTTTAAATATTTATCTTAGAAATAATTCATGTCTGTTGATTTTTTCAAACCATTTATATGCGAAATGGATAAATAAAAGATTATGACTTTTATTAGTCTAATATATATCCACGTCTTTTAAAAAAACATCTTCAATGGTTATGTGCTTTTTCGAGCACTAATTATTTGTACAATATTGTAAAAGCATGTGACTTTTGTAAAAATCACTCATTTCCTTCCTGTCTTTTCAAACTTATAAGTTACTCAATTCTTTACTTTGTCTTATCTTTTACTTAATAGAATTGATTACTACTGTCACACTACATAAGTAAGTTATCTTAGTAGACTTTTATATATATATATCAATTGTTATTATATTTGTTGTTTTTATAATCATCATATTCTTCTCTTCAATCATCATCTTATTTTAGTTCACAATTTTAAATAGAAGAAAATTTAAGGTTTAAATTTGTATAGACGATTTGATTGAATTTAAAATTGTTTTATTAGATAAGATGTTTGTTACGGATTTTTTTAGTGATATGCATAATTTTTATGTTATATATATAGGAAAACATAACAATTTGAGTTTTTTGGTAGTATATATATTATAGGAAACATAAAGAGTCAAACTATTAATTGTTAGTATATATTTTTATTATTTAACTAAATGTATTTATTAGAATGTTCATTAAATATTTATTTTATTTTTAATTGAAAAAGTTATATTTTATCTTATTGTTTATTTGAAAAAGTTAGTATATTATTTAAAACAAATAGAATATTTTTGTGATAATAAAAAGTTAAGTATTTATTTAAATTACAAATAAAGGAAAATTAAATTCCGACTATACTTTATTAACTAGACGTCGGTTAAAAAGTTATATTTATATTTAATAATTGTTTATATTTATTTCCAAAGAAATATTTTTATCTATTAAAAATTTAAATTTTCTAGAATATATTGTTTATTTGAAAAAAATATTTTTTCTGTAAAACTTAAAGAATATCTTTTAGTGCTTTTAAATTATTTAGTTATTTATTTAAATTATTTAGAATAATTTTTTCGACAGCTTGAATAATAATAATAATCCATTAAAAATAAATCTATTTTGCAACAAGTTTATGATATTAATAAAATATAAAAACATAATCTAGAAAATTATAGACTTGAAATGTGTCCCTAATCTTTTCTCCTTTTAATATATACTAGGTTAGGATCGGGGTTAGCCCGAATTCAAGTGTTATCTAAAAATTTTGTTAAAATTTAATTTTATTAAATGTATGTATTATATTATTCTTTAAATAATTGTTTTTTATAGAACATTCGACTCAACTTTAAAGAAATTTTTTATTAAAAAGATTGGATAGAATATATAGTTTATTTAAATAAGTTTAATTTTTATTTAAAAAAATAATATTTTAGTGGTTTTGAATATGTTAAATATTTATTAAATTATAAATAAATGTTTTTATAAAAAAACTTTTGTTGGGTAATAATGATGTTCTCGATAAAAAAATATCTAGTTAAAAAATTTAAAATATGGATTCATTAATCGAACCTTCCTAAAATTGAGTTTGTTTTTTGATATTTATCTTTACGCAAATATACTCATTTAATAAAAAAATTTCAAACAGCCGAATTTGTTTTACTAAAAATATACGATTAAAATATCTTTTGGAAGATTAAATTTGGATATACTTGCTAAAATTTTGAATTTTACTTTTTTATCTTTTTTATATTCAAACAAAAATAAAAGAATTAACTATTAGTTAAAAATTAGTTAAAAGGTTAAATATAAAAATGTTTGATGATACGAATAGTAACATCAATAAAAAATAATTAAATATAAAAGTGTTTGGCAACAAATTTAAAATTTTAAACTAAAAATATATAAAAAATTGTAAGTTTGAAACGTTAACTTCGACACTTCTCTTTTAATATATAAGACGATAAGAAAATATATTAAAACTATGTTTTAGCTATAGTTAATTCTTAGTATTATAAAAGTTGGTTAAGATAATAAAATGAAGGTTTAAAAATATTTTTTTTAGTGTTGGAGAAAATATAGGCAAAATAAATTTAAATGTTGTTATAGTTAATAATTTATGGTAAAATAGTATTTGTATTTAAAATCTCTAAAATACCATAGATTAAATCATGTATTTGCTTTATTTAAATTTTGTTTACAGACATACGTAATTTTGTTTACAGACATACGTAAAAATTGGTTAGAATCAAAATACATAAAAAATATCTATCAAATAACAACATTTAATGTCTTTTCATGTTTGAATTTTTTCGTTCACAATATTTCTTTTAAAAGTTTAGGATCGTGTTTGGAATAATAAATTGTTATGTAAACTTTTAAGTTTCAGATTCTTTGTAAACTTTTTTACCCTTTACTAGAATTATACCCGCATTATATGCGGGATGATTTTTTT